>APFE031682642.1:294816-309132 GCA_000404065.3 Pinus taeda
AAGGCACACAGTCTCTTCAGAAGACTCAGGGGTTGTCTTCTTTCCAAAAGCTTTCTCTCTTTCAGCAAACTTTTTCACAAGAGAGTCAAAGGCTATATCTTTCAGATTTCCATTTGCTTGCAAAGACTCAAGATAATTGGAGTAAGTAGGATAAATTGCCTTGAGAAAAGCAATAAGAGGGATATCCAGCTCAACCTTAGTGGATTTGATATCATGCATTATAGACTTTACTTCAGATGCAAGAGCAAGAGGATCATTATTTTGTAGTTCAAGAGTGAAGAATTTAATCATGAGTTGAACAACTTCAAGTGCAGAATGTGAGTCATAGAGTTCTTTCAGCTTTTGTAAGGTTGAATATGACGAAATATGGCGACTCACCTCTTCATTTACAGATGATGCGATTAATGCATAGGCTTTGCTGTTCTTGTTTTCCCAAATGACGAGCTCTTTGTCTGAGGTAGGTTGTATTGGGTCATTGTTTCCTTCTCCGACACACACTCCTTTCCACAACTCATTGAAGATGAGGGTGTGTTTTATCATCCGGGACCATTAAGGATAGTTCTCCTTGCTAGTGAGAACTATTCCTACCATGGATATGATTGAATGCATTCTGTAAAAAAAACTTTTGCTGATAGAAATGAATACTTCTGCCAATATACAATAAAAATGTACTCAAAAATTTTTGTGGGAAACAATTTTGGTTGTTTAACTCATATCACAGTCAATAATCAATCAATCACCGCGAGCTCTACAAAGTTGGAGCAGCAACGGCATCAACCGCGAGCTCTACAAAGTTGGAGCAGCAACGACATCACAATTTCAAGCTCTGATGGCAGACATCTCATGTAATCTTGGAAAAACGATAATCACATGTAAATATAATATTGTAATATGCCACCCAATTTATTCCTTTCGCGCCCAACTTTGATTAAAGAAATATACCGAAAGGATCTATTTTTGTTTTGATATGTATCTTGCCTATCATGCAAATAATTGAAGAGATACAAATTTTAAGTCCATTCGTCGAAGATAGTTATTCGCGTCGCTGTATCGTTACTGAATAATATAAATTTTCAATCCATGCGTGGAATAAAGTTATTCTCAGATCCTTCCCACTCATCTAAAACGAATCCAAACCAACGAAAAAATTGTATGGCCAATGCACTAGATATCCAAATACAAGTTGTCATGCAATTCGAGCAAAATTTCGCGGAAATTGCAATGGAAGAAAGACAGTACTATCACTATCACTAAGCAAAAGAACAGGTTCAGATTCAATAATAATTTTCAACCAGAACCACAAGAACTGCTCGTGCAAAACTGTTAGAACAAATACATTTGAAACGCCACAAGAGCTTTAATCAGTGGCACATCTCCACGCAGAAAAGGTCAGCACATCTCCACGTAGAAAAGGTCACGCATCTCAGGTATTATCATGTTGTCTCAAATACGCAGTGTTGATATCTCTCCACGTTCACCGCACCAGATGTTAATATCTCTCAGGCATATTAATCAACAGCAGTATTTTCATTGAAAAAGAAACTATATTCGTATAACAGCGTTCAAAAATATGAAACTGATACCAGGTCAGATACTAGCGTTCAAACAACATTCAGTACCATGTCAGATACCAGCGTTCAAACAGCATTCAATTATTACAACAGCGTTCAATTATTACCATGTGCACCGCCTTAATACCATGTCCAGCGCAGGTACAAGGACAGCGCTCACTTCAGAAACGCATACAATAATACAGTTAAACGCATACCAATTCATTCAGAACGAAAGAGGGACAGCGCTCAGTGGATTAGTTGAGAACGACAGAGGACAGCGCTCAGTGGACAGTGCTCAGACCAGCGTGCAGCCCACAGTAGCAAAAATGGAAGGAGTTACAACTTATTTTGAGAGCTGGCTCTGATACCATGTCAGGCCAGGCAGTAACTCTCCAATAGGCAGTAAAACTGATTCATTTTATTTCATTAGGTATGCTATTGTTATATACAAAAGGGTGTGACTGCTCAGTTCATCTCCTGATGACTGTTCACATTCCTAATTTAACTATTTACATAAATTCGCCCAATCGTGAGGATTAGGTGTCAACAGTAACACTGACATGGAGACACTGGAACTCTGGCTCCTAGAAAGTAGAACTGTTATAATAACAAGTTCTTAGAATCTGATGTAACTAAACATGCAGCAGGCTCTAATCCATGTGAAACTCTGAATGTACCTGTAGATAAACCAGTGTGATGAATTCAAACTGGAACTTCTTCTAGTTGCACATGCAATATGCAGCTTAACAAGTCCTCATCTACTGGCCAGGTTTTTCCATATTGGGTTCCCCGGGGTATATCTTGCATTCATTGTGTGGATTTTTTTGTTGTAGTTTTTTGTATTCTGTTTCAGTATTTTGAACACTATGCTAATAATATTACATTTTATTATTTCTGGAACCTCTTCTAGTTGCACATGCAATATGCAGCTTAACAATTCCTCATCTACTGGCCAGGTTTTTCCATATTGGGTTCCCCGGGGTATATCTTGCATTCATTGCATGGATTTTTTTGTTGTAGTTTCTTTGTATTCTGTTTCACTATTTTGAACACTATGCTAATAATATTACATTTTATTATTTTAACCATAAATAAACATTACATGGTAGAGGAGAACCTTGCAGAAATTTGCAGTAACTTGTGAGATCTGTTGTGACAAATTTTCCAGTGGAATATCCACAGTGATTTACATATTGGATTTGATGCCTAATGTGCCAAAAATCTCCTTCCTTTTAGAAGGACTTTGGTATCACCTTGGTATAGCTGCATATTCATGGTGTTGGTCATTACCATTCATCAGCAAGGAATAGTTGCATGGAGAAAAATCAACCTTGTAAATAGCAAAAAGTCAATTATATGAATCTTTGCTCACAAAGATGCATGCCAACCTTTAATATGTTGTCCTAGAATAATACAATTTTGTACCAATGGGCCAAGTGTCAAGAAAAATAGGCCTGCACCTATATTTGCAGACCACATAAACATTTTAAGGCCCATGATAGTTGATATCTTAATATTTCAGGTTTTGGTTGTTTCAGTAATATCTTTTACATAGGTTGGTTTCAGCTTCAAGAACTTGATGACATGTATCTCAAAAACATGAATGAACATATCGTACCAGTACTTATTGTTATGTACCTCATACAAAAACAGAAATAAATCAGCTTCACCACTGCTTTATACAAACTAAAATTTTCTTGCAACAAAATTGTCTTCTTAGACATTAATATCAGACAGATTAAGTCTTTCTTCAATCAGGTCGTATTGCTGGTGCGACAGAAGGTTAGCAAGGAAAACGAAATCACGCAATCCATTGCTACAAAGTTTAAAGTTCAAACATTCAAATTATATGCATCAAATATCTCAATTTTCATTTTCTATTTATGGAAACAATGGAAGAGAAAAAACAGCAATTCAATGTCATAAATCTGAAAAAGTCCAGACAAATTCACCTGCGACTCCACCATCAAATGGAGGAAGCCCCATAGATTTCGGTAATGATCCTTGTAATTCAGTAATCATCGGTTCAAGAGATGCAATCTGTTTACAGAAAGCTCATAGGACAACTAGTTAATGCATTTCATTTGTGAGAAATGCCAAACTCAAATAAAGACTTTCATCACAATCAGAAGCCAACTACATCCAACAAAGGTTCTGAAGCAAATAATTGCCATCAAAGTTACAGAAAAAAACATATTATAAATGTCCAATACTTCAATTTCCTTGTCGTTCTTGTCAATGATTGAATCATAATGATCACAGCAAGGCTCTGAACTCTTAAAGAAGTCTCATTTCTTGAAATAAGACTGTGGCTGCAGCCAAGAAACTGTTTAAAACCATTATTACTTTTTCCCTAAACCATTCAGTCACCAACCATGTCCACCCTGACATATCACTGAATCAGTTCTAAAGGACAGGTTAGATTAGTTCCCTAACATAATCATTTATTAAATGCAAAAACTCACAAAATTTTTAAACCAGAAATCATCCTTCATAAAACTTCTATATAAAACAAAATACTCTAACTATAGCGTAATGGTAAACCTGTGAAAATTTTCAACTATTGCAACAACTAGAAATTATTCTTCTAACTGTAAATTAATTAGCAGTTTATTTGCTACAGCAAACAACGAATAATTCACTACTGCAATTTTCACCATAATAGATACCACAGAAGATAAACTGGAAATTGAGAAAATACTAGCACACACACACACAGCAATATAACATCGTTATTTTTGAACAAAAGTCCCCAGAAAAACCCAATGTGGGAAAATCAGTGCAACAGCTGAGGGTTTTTATTATTAAGCAGCAGTGAGAAAATTTTGAGTACAATAAATGACACCTAACTGGTGAATCTACCCAAGAGAAATATTGGCAAAACTATCCTGAGGAATTTTACCCTCTCTCCGAGCAATCCCAGCACAATCTGACCTCTGAAAAGCTAGTCGTCCTAACCGGTCTGTGCAGGCTCTGCATCACCCCTGTATTGTTGTAACGAACAAAGTTCATATACTCAGCGGAATGCTCTTATACCAATGTTACGAACAAGGTTCGTAAATGCAACAACTACTTCAGAAGATCTGAAATATATGAATATCCATGATAAGGCAGTGATATATTATATAAGACTATTTGAATACAAGTGAGATATGAGATGATTACAAATGAGAGTGAGGGCCTGCATATCAGTGTGAAAAAAATCTGCAAAAAATCGCGATTTAATCCTAAAAATGCGATCTTTTCAACTAAACAATTTAATCCTTCGATTTTTTGCCAACTCTTTCAAAAAGGAAAAAATCGTGATTTAATTGTTATACTCCCGATTTAATCGGGAGTCGACCCAAAAAGTCAGCCTCCCTCCCACGCCACAAATAAAGAGGCCAAAAAGGCCAAAAATGATATCATTTTCTATTGTTTTTCTCCCATTCGGCACTGTGGAGATTCATAGCGGTTTGCCATTGCCCTAGAGGAGAATATTTGTGAGTTTTATGGTGGGGATTTGGAGATTTGTCCATTGTTCATCATGGGAGATTCACAGTGCCGAATTGCTGCTGCCAAGTATGTATTTTAATTTCTCTCTTAGTTTTTTTTACACAAATGATTTCTTAAATTTTTCTATACTTCTCTAAAATTCTATTAGTTTGTTTATGTCTTATTTTTGCCGAGAATTTTGAAAGGGAAACATTGTTTAGAATCTAGATTGAAGCAGAACTTCAACTTTCAAGAATAAAATGACAAAAATTCAAACCCTTGTTTACTGAATCTGAGTGTTTTCATGTGACTGAGAAGAGGCATTTAAAATCTAAAATCAACTATTGCATTTGTGTTAGCTTTTTATGTGATGGGAAATTTTTAATTTGTTTCAATTTTTTTTGTGCCTAAGTTTAAATTCAAGTTCAAAGTTTAAAACAAAATGCCAAGGCTTTTGGACGCTATGTGGGAATATGGTGAACCTAATACTATACACGAATCTGGGGGGGATCAATAGAATGTATTTGACTTGCAAGTTGTGTGGCAAGCATATGTCAGGGCATATCAACAGATTAAAATTCCATTTGGGGCAAATTCCGGGGCAAAATGTTGACCTTTGCCCAAATACAACTCCAAAAATCATTTGAAGGGCCATTCAATCATTGATGGATAAAAAGGAGGGAAAAGACACCATGGCAACACTAAAATTCCAATTTGTAGGGGCTTCAAGAGTGGGGGGAATTGAGAGTGGCAGTGCTTCTTCAGCCTCACCTTCCTCACCTATATGTCCCAACCCCTCATCTATCTCATCTTTTTTTGTTCCTAGAACCACAGTCGGTGCACAACCTGGCATCAAATCAGCACTTAAAAAAAAGGAAAAGGCAAAACCTAATAGGTTGGTCAGTAAGTGTCTTCTATGGAGTGATGTTCCTTTCAACATTGCCAAGACAAACCCATTCTACTAGCCTATGTTTGAAGATGTTGGTGTCATTGGCTTGGAGTACAAAGCCCCCACCTTTGCAAAATTGAGAGGGCCTCTTCTTCAAGATGAAAACACTGATTGCACTTCTAGATTGGAGGAGTTTAGGGCATCATGGGAACAAACTGGATGCACAGTGATGTCAGATGGTTGGACAGACCAGAAGGGTAGGACCCTTCTTAACTTCTTGTTTAGTTGTCCCAAGGGAACAATGTTTATAAAATCTGTTAATGCATCTACACACATTAAAGATGCACATACATTATGTGAGTTGTTGGACCTCTTCATTCAAGAAGTAGGCCCAAGCAATGTTGTCCAAGTCATAATGGACAATGCTACAAATTAAGTTGCAGGTGGCAAGTTGCTTATGGAGAGGTATCCTAACTTGTTTTGGACACCTTGTACTACTCATTGCATAGACTTGATGTTGGAGGATATACGTAAGATTCCTATTGTGAGGGATATTATTGAATCATCTAGGAGCATAACAAAATTTATATATAATCATGCATTTGTGCTTAGCTTGATGAGAAAATACACCAAAAACAAAGAGTTGGTGCGTCCCACCATTACACGAGTTGCCACTATTTTCATATCTCTTCAATCTCTGTTGAATTCTATGTGGGATGTGAAGAGCATGTTTCTTTCAACGGATTGGCGTGCTTTATCTATTAGCCGCAAACCAGAGGGAGAGGGCATATGCAGACTAGTTTCATATGATCAGAGCTTTTGGGCAGGAGTAGAGGAGGTGTGAGCCATTTCAGAACCTTTGGTAAGGGTTTTTCGGTTGGTTGATGGAGACAAGCCCGCAATGGGCTACTTGTATGAGGCCATTGATTGGGCCAAAGAAGCCATTCGTGCTTATTATGAAGATAAGGGAGACGAGGGGTTAGAGAAAAAACAGGTCATATAGAGAGTGCTTGATGAGCGATGGAACAATACACTCCACAGCCCCATTCATGTTGCAGGTATCTACCTCAACCCCGCATTTTCTTACGCCTGTGGTTTCAGATTTGATGCTGAGGTGATGGATGGATCATTCACTTATGTCGAGAGGATGGTGTCATCTGAGCAAGAACATGAAGGTATTTCTAAAAAAGTGGAGGTCTATAGAGGGAGGTGGCACATTTGGTTTTACCATGGCTATTAAGAATAGGACGACCAAAATGCCAGGTAGGCTTCAGTTTGTTTCAAACTTTCAAGTTTAGAATTTCAATGTTTTGTTTTTATGTTTCTCATTTTTCTTTTAACTTGTAGATGCTTGGTGGACAAGCTATGGTGTCAGAGTACCCCATCTCCAAAATCTTGCCATTCGATTGCTTAGCCAAACATGCAGTTCCTCTAGGTGTGAGCGCAACTAGAGTGTATTTGACAAAATACACTGCAAAAAGTACAACAGGTAAAAAAAATTCAAATTAAATTTTTTGAATTCATTTGATTATTTTTAATATTTAAATTTTCTAGGTCCTAATTTACAATCTATGACCCTAATACAGATTGGAGTCCCAATGCCTCAATGACATGGTTTAAGTCTACTACAATCTTCGATTGTGGGTGAGACAACTTTAGAGACATACTGATGTGGAAGCCATCTCATTGGACAATATTGATACCACCACTGTATGGAGGGTTGAGACTGAGAGGCCGATCATGGACTCAATCCCGGATTGTTTAGGTGTGGATCTAGAGGCTGTAGCAGTTGCAGGGGAGGGAGAGCCAGAGGTAGAGGAGGAGGAGCAACATCAGGGTTAGGAGGCAGAGCTGGTTGAGGATGATGAGGAGGAGGTGACACCATCTAGGATGGGCAGCAACAGCATAGGACAAAGGCCACCTCTTCCATAGTTTTCTAGAGGACGATTGAGTCCATTTGTATCCCCAGGGGCAGGGCCTTCTTCCTCTAGAGGAAAAGGCAAAGCCATTCCCTATTCCCATAAAAGGGGAAGAGGATCTTAGTGACTGATTACTTTATGACTTTTAGATGACTCATGATATACATTTATTATAATTTTTGTTGAAATTTTGACTCATGAGAGTTGAGACTCAGACAAGACTCAAGACTCAGGAGTTGATTCTCTATTTTGATATGTGATGTAGCACACATATTATATATTAGCTTTCTTTACATGTTCATGTGGAAATGCATTTATTTGATGTTGTGGATACTCTAGATGTTGAAAAAAATAAAATAAAAATGAATAATTTTGTGTTTTCTTAATTTTTCCGACTTTTTCAAAAAGCTCCCAATTTTAACGAGTTTTTCAACTTTTGTACCCTTGCAAAATTGATCTTGACTTAGACTTTTTCCACATTGCTGCATATATGCCCTAGGTAGGTACCTTTTCACGTACGGTCATGTATTTAGAGACATGCTTCTTCATTATTAACTACTAGTTAATTAATCATTATTTATGTTTATTATTGTTTACATTTTTATTATTTTTATATAAATTATATCCATAACATTGCCTTCCTCTTCATAAAGCTTTGTCCTCAAAGCTTATTGCTAACAAGGTGTGTCATCTGCGTCTTTTTCATCTAATCTAATTGTATTCTTCATCGTTCTTCTAGTAGTCATTTCCGTTGATACATGATGATAGGATCCTTTGAGCGATAAGTAAAATTGTCGAACTGAGAAGGGATCTGACCATCCTAGATCAATCATCTATGGATTCTTACAGTTATTCTGTAACAGCTACAACCACCCTCCAAAATTTTGCCTTAGCCTCGTTTTGGAGCCTCCCTTCCAACATTCGCAGCAGCTTGCCTTGCTTTCTTAAGTTCACAAGCTTCAGTGTCTTTCTTGCACAAAGGCAGCCTGTCGGTCACAGCTTGATTCATTTCCCTCACAGATTGTTCACCCGGACTTGGTCTAGTTGCACGTTGAGCAACTTCCCCTTGAAAATTGCACATCTTGGAGGGCAACCAGCCTTCCCTTCAGAAAATGTGCAATCCTCTCTGGCAGTTTGCTAGGCTCCATGATTGCGTAATCTTGCCTGCCAATACTTCTAGCAAGATTTGCACAAATTTCCCCAACAAGGCTGCTCAGCCCAAAATTTGCACAAATTTTGGGCAGCAATCAGCTGCTCTGCCCAGAAATTGCGCAAATCCCCTGAGCAGCCAACCCAGCTCCCAGCCAAAAACGCACATTTTTCTCCAAAAGTCTTTTGCATGTGCAGGTGAGTTGACAGGTTCCCTCTGGGATTGAACAAAACAGAGTTGCATGCATGGGTTGCTTCTCCCAAGGCAGCATGCAAAGGCATCCCTTGTTTCAGGGATCTATGTTTAGCAGTTGGAGGTTACATACCAGGAGTAATTCCGAAACCTCCCATCAAGTGTCGCTTCCCCTAGATTCGTGGCATGCGCGTCACAACCTCGATGTTATCAAAACTCATCAATCGAATGCTGCAGAGCTCATTCCTCACATCAACCTTGCAGCTTTGACATCCCACATCACATCTAGGAGCAGTCGTCACATTCAGCTCAATTGTTTTGGGGTAAACCCACTTCCCATGCCTTGTGCTGCATTTCTGTCGATTTTTGTGTTTTTGCTTATGGGAGTATTATTTGCTTGATTTCTTTGAACGATTGATGTTGTTTACATATATACTAGCTTGTCCGAGCTTTGTTTCAGTTTTCGTTGCTATCTCATTGTTGTCGCATGCATGAAATTGCTTTGCACAGACGTTCGCTAACCGGCAAACTGCCTCACCCACATGCATGTTGATCTGTTTGTTGAATCTTTCATTCATGTTTTGCATGCACTGTCAATCACTTCTGCTATCACTTAGTGTCACCATGCATTTGCTGTCTTAGTTGCTTTCAGTTGCCCGTCGGCGAGTCAGGCCAACCTTGGCCCAGACTCTGCCTTCACCAAGGCTACATTGCGCAATCTAGGGAAGGAAGGCTCACCTTCCTCTCCAAATTTTCACATTCCTGCCCAGCACCGGCCTCCAAGACTGTTTTGTGCATTTTTGGAGGACTATGGCTGCTTGGCCCAAGAATTTGCGCAAATCTGTCCCTAGGCCAGCAATCCTCCCAGCTGGAATTACGCATTGAGCAATCCCAGCAGTCAGCAACCAGACTAGACAGTGCATTGCGCAATTTCAGTAGACAGCTAGTCTTCCAACAACCCAGACTGTGCCTTGTGCAGTCTTGGCAGTCCGTCTCCTAACCTCCCGGCCGAAATTGTGCAACCTTCATGATCATTCACCCAGGTATGTTGCAAGTCAGTTCTCATGTTCATATAGTCGTTGTTGTCTCTCTTGGCCCCCTTCCACAACTCACATAAGAGACTTGTTTCAAACAGTCGAAAGAAAGGTCACATCTAGGAAAGGCATTTAGATTAAAAGTAACCAAGATAATTGCATCAAACTTTAGTTTAGGTGCATTACATTTTACTATTTTACTTGCAAATTATCCATGTACTTGTCATTGATGAATATGTTTTGAATTGAATACATTATTTAAGCCAGGATCATCTCATTTATTTTTTGCAAGTAAAGTTCAAAATTGTTTCCTTTGCAAGTCATTTCCATATTGCTTCCTTTCATGCTTTGAATTTGTGAATGATCATATATTTTGAAAGCATTTCCTGAAAACATATTTTAGATTTTGCATTGATATCATATCTTGCTAACATATTTTGTTTGATTGACAGGATTTCTTGTGTATCAATTTGAAACACTTCATTCTATTTTGAGCAAGTATTATTTATTATTAAAACAATATTTGAAGGCACTGGTTTCATATATGTTTATCATTATCTCATGTGTTGATGGTTATTAAAGTTTATTTCATTTCATATTGCTCATCGTATTTGCTCACAATCTCAAGTTATCCTAATTTAACATCTCTTCGAAAACTTCTAACTTAGTTTTCCATTTAGGGACCACCCCCTTTAGTTGACCTAGGAGAGAGCTTAAACGGAGAGAGTTGGGAATAGGTGACAGTCCCATCTCTTTAATTTTCCACCAACCACACCTTGTCAAGTTAAGGGCTTTTCTCGCTAACTTAGGTGTGCATCACAGGGGGAAACAGGAATAATAGTGGATGCATTAGCTACCAGCTCAACCTTTGTTTTCAATCCATCTTGTGTGCCTTTTACTTTTACTCTATTTTTTTATGTATTACTCTCGTAGCTCATGTTGAAGAAAAGTGTAACTAGGTTCGGTACTTGTAAATGTAATTTTGATTTTTGTACTTGTGAAGAAAAATAAACATTATTTTGTAAATTATTTGAATGAGTTTCTTGCTCATTCAATAGGTCTAGGAAAGTCAAAGAGTCAAAGTGATGTGTAAAACGCTCTTCTTGAGCATATATGTAAAATGTATACTAGTCAAGAATGGCCCTCCAAGAAAAGCACAATCCTCCAAGACAAGCACAAAGAAGTCTGCCTACAAAACAATGAAGAAAACAATTAATTGAAATTTCTAAATCTAACTCGTTAGAAATTCTTCCTGCATTATCTGGTTTATTTCACCAACTTGTTTATTCCTTAACAAGTTATTTAACCATATAAATATTAAATACTGAAAATAAACACAAATGCAGTGTCAACCATCTAAAGATCATCAACTGAAAGAATAGACAAACACACGAGGGACACCATTATTTTTGGGCAATCATTCCTGGAAAAACCCAACTTGAGAAAACTGGTGCAACAGTTTTGAGAGTTTTATTATTAAGCAGCTCTCTTGAGTACAACTAGGGTGCCAAACTGGCTCACCCGACAGAGATATCTATTTGGCAGTAATACCTCTCCTCGGAAGCAGATATTTAGCAAGTTTGTTCCACGAAAATTTGTCATGCGCTTCTCTGCGGCTCTGTGTCAGCCCTCCTAGCCTCTGTGTCACTATGAAGCCCCCTCTGTCAACCTTCTATTGCTCTGCGCTGGCTCTTTGGCCTTCTACGTCACCCACGCAGGCCCTGCTAGCCTCTGCGTAGTCGCTCTAGCCCTCTGTGTGCCTTCTATTGCCTCTGCGTAGCCTCCTCTGCCTCTGCGTTGGTCCTTCAACATTATCTCTGCCTCTCTGTTATGCACTCACTGCCCCTCGCTGCAACTTAGATCACTTGTTCGAATTATCTCAACAAACCCTGCTCTAAAAAATCGAACTAACTGATCAATCTTGGTGTGTCTCCAACTGACCCTCAAGCCTCCTCTTATAATTTTTCTGTTGGGTCTTCAACAGTCAAGATTAAGTCTCTAATCAACAGCTAGGATTAGGTTTGGCTTCATCCATGTCATTTAGAACATTCTCACTCATTTTTATATTAATACCAACTAATATTTTAATTTTACTAAGTTTAGAATTAGGAACTCCATTAAAAATATTAATTATTTTAATATCTCTCTAACCGGGTGGAAATCTCATGTGCTTTAGCCTCTCCACCAATTTTCATGGCTAGAGCACATCCGACGCTGCCCCAAATAAGCATTCCCTCTTAGCGAGGAATGTGCTCTAGTAATGCTCCACAACTGAAAATCACCCTGATCATTCGGCACCAGTACATGTGCGGATGTTTTGGCCTACTGCCCAACATCCTTAG
This sequence comes from Pinus taeda, assembly GCA_000404065.3. NCBI lineage: Eukaryota > Viridiplantae > Streptophyta > Pinopsida > Pinales > Pinaceae > Pinus > Pinus taeda. The sequence goes on from APFE031682642.1 coordinate 307,370, forward strand.
CATTGTTGCCTCCTGTACTGCTGCCCATGGCTCTGCCACTACCACTGCTACATCTATACTGAAACTCCCTCCGCATCCGTGTTGTTGCTGGTCCTTCCTCCCAACACTGCATCTGCACTACAGTTCTCTCTCATCATGCTGCATCGTGTTGTCCATATCACTACCACTGCTAATCGTCGCACTACAACTCAGTTATTGAGAAGGAAGTAACTAATCTACCCAACTACTAACATCCTTGTCAAGCTAGAAACCCTCTTGATGTTGAAGCTCCCTCTGCTGCTATCATGTTCTCCCTCTGTTGCGTCTGCGCTGCTGCTGCAACAACTTTGTGCCTCTCGCACTGCTACAAACACCTTTGTGCTTTTCTGCACTCCTGCAACCACCTTTTGTTGAAGTTTCTAATTTTACTTGGTTAGAAACCCTCCATGCACTTTATCTGATTTATTCCTACCCACTTGTTATTTTCCTTAACAAGTTATTTACAATGTAAATATTGAAAATAAACACTAGTGCATGCTCAACATATTACAGATCAGCGACTAAAAGAAACAAAAACAAACACGCCATATGACACCATTATTTTTGGACTAATGTCCCCGAAAAAACCCAATGTGGGAAAATTGGTGCAACTATCTGAGGCTTTTCTTATTAAGCAATATCAGAGTACAATCTGTGTGCAGAAACTGGCCTACCAAACAAAGAATTTCCTTGGCAGTAATACCTCTCAGTTTCTAACAAATCTTCTGGCTGAAACCCCAAATAATCCTTCCGGTAGCTACTCAGCACAAATCTGCCCCAGAAACCCCAGCGTCAACCTCTCTCTGGACTGCGCTAGCCCATCTCTGCCTCATGCTGGCTCTACGTCACCCCAGATGGATATACGTCAACCTTGGGAGCCCTGCGTCAGCCCTCTGGCCCTTTGCGTCAACAACGCTGGCCTCTCTGAGATTCTACGTAGCTCCCAGCTACCTCTACGTGATCCCTGGCTAGCTCTGCGTCACTCTCCTTGGCTACCACGCTGCTCGCTAGGCACTATCTTTACCTCTCTGTCACTCTGTACTCAAATGCCCCTCAGCTGCATCTCCCAATCACTAATATTATCTCTCTTAGCAAACCCCGCTCTAGAGAATAGAATGACTTATCACTCTCGTGTGTTCTCCAAGTGACCCTCAAGCCTCATCTTATACTTTTCCTATTGACATCTCAACGGCCAAGATTAAGTCCATAATCAACAGCTAAGATTAAATCTAGCTTGATCCATGTCTTTTGGACCATTCTAACACAGATTCATATTAATACACATTAGTAATTTATTTTCCCTAAGTTTAGGCATAGGGACTCCATTAAAAATATTAATTCTTTTAATATCTCCTAATTTGTTTAGAATCTACCCAAACCCTTTCTGGGTATTGGAGATCTCATGTGCACCAACCTCCCCACCAAATTTTGTGGCTAGAGCTATGTTACTTGGGAGCGGGAGCGGAAGCGGGAGCGGAAACGGGAGCGGGAGCGACCATTTTCAGAAGCTCCCGGTTTGGGAGCGAATCCCTGAGCAATTTTTTAGTGATATATATATTTTTTATATTTTTTAATTTTTGATACATATATGTCAACAAAAACATGTAGAATGATGAATTTGACATAAAAAACATAAAAAAACATAGATTGACCATTGAACCATATCACATCAATCATCTAGAAATTATAATCGTCATCAACCATGTCCACAAGTTAGTAAAATACATATTACAACTGCAACATAT
>APFE031682656.1:0-44002 GCA_000404065.3 Pinus taeda
CAAGAACCTGTATGCTCTTAAGGTTCAAGATGCATGCAAAGCCTTGAGCAGCAAGGCAACTGATGGAGACTTGGTGGTTGAGAGGGAGGGTATATTACCTCTCAACATGCAAGAGCCAGAAGAAGTCTCAGACAATTGTGGAGGAGCCACGATTGGTGCAACAACTTAAGGAGGTTGTGGAGCAGCCACAACAAGGGAAGCTGAGAGGAGATCGAGTAGAGACATCTACTCATGCAAAGACCTCCAATAAGGGGAAACTTCGAGCCAGGTGGGCTGAGGGATCGCATGCAGCCATACCTCCAGGTAGGAGGTGGGGTGATTTAGATTGATAGTCCCAAGGAGGAGGGGCAGGATCCTTGAGGCACCCAACCTCTTCGATGAGACCTTGCTACGGGAGCCCCGATGTGGAGTAGCAGGAACTGACTGATTGGGTAGAGATAGATGCGGATGGAGCGGCAGAGAGAGCGACAGTGCGGGGAATCCCAGGACAGCGCATAGCTAGCAGGCTGCAACAATGCGAGAGGCAAAAGTGTTTTGCATAGTGCTAGGTGGCACAGAGAGGTGTGCAATGGTGCGAGATGCAAGAAGATGTTGCAGTAGCGCAGATTTCAGAGAGGGAGCACTTGTCAGCAGCAGGTAGAGCTTCAGCATCAGAGTATGTTTCTAGCCCAACAGGGAGGTCAGTTGGGAGGTGCAGTGCGGATGCAATGCCGGGAGATAGAACCAGCAGCAGCACGGATGCAGTCAGAGATCAAGGTGACAGAGGCTAGAGCAGTCAGATACTGAAGAGCACAGAGATGCAGAGTTTTCAGTCGACAGAGGCAATAGCAGTCAGAGACCTTGATGATAGAGCAAGTGGACCGGCCAGATGTGTTGCATGCAGAACATTCTAGAGTTACAGGATCGGGTTTGAGAGGAAGCCTTTCTTGTTGAGAGGGAGTGTTGAAAAGTGTGCAACAAGAAATGCTTGTTGAGAATGCAACAAGATGATGGAGCTTAGTGGAAAGGAGTCGCCTTCACTAAGTGGGCCCGCAGGCTATTTTTGGCGCCAGTCTATTTTTAGACTATGTCTATTTTTAGACATATGGATCATGTCTATGGATTGCAGGTTGCTGTTTATGGATGATTGATAAAGTTGGAAAAATAGATGGACTTCTATTTTTGATGAAAGTGTGAGTGATCACAGTGTGAGTGATCAAGTCTATTTTTAGACTGGCTGTCAAAAATAGAAAAGTCAATATTATTATCTCACAATAATATTTGGACTATAAACTTAATCTTATTCTCTTGGAGCACTTCAGTTCGAGCTACGGATGTGGCACATGCAATTCCATGAAGGAAATACGTGGTTCTTATGGGTTAGTTGAATATTTGCATGCATGACTTCAGTTAGAACTCAAGTGAGTTGAGTTTAGTGGACTGGAGGTGCAGTTGATGGAGTTTTGTTCAGTTTAGCTTTGTTAAACTGGTTGTATTTAGTCTAACTGGCGAATAGACTAGAGATGAGTTGGGTGAATTAGTTATTAATTAATTCACAAGTTATTAACTCATAATACAACTAATGAATACATCAGTTAACTCAGTTGCATGTCACTGCATGTTCAGTTCAGCAGGGATAGGTGTTAGAGAATCAGATTGCTATCAGTTGTGACTATAGTTGTGCATCAGATCTTGCACAATCAAGGGATTGAGTATGCCAATGAGTTTGCCCACATTTTAGCTTGTGCTCACGTGATTTAGCCAAGGAAATACATGGTTTCCTTGGAATTATCATCAGTTCTTGAGCAGGTATTGAGCAGCAGAGGCAGGCAAGCAGCGAAGGAGATTTGAGCCAGTGATTGATTCAGATCTGAGCTGTATTGTGTGTAACAGAGGTGGAGATACTTGTGAGAAGTATTATGCTGTGTAATGTTACATGACTCAATCATTAATATACATATAGTTGGGGTTTTTAGCGAGATGCTTTCCCCGGGATACATACTGTGTTAATGTGTGAATGCTCTTGATGTTTTATTGTTATTGATGCTGCTATATTGATGATCAACGTAGAGGAGCTTATGTATTGTGTATGTTTTCCGCAATAGTACATGATCAGGATAATCTCTGTTGAATATGTGTTAAATTATTCAAAATTTCTACAGGAGATGCCTGGTAACATATAATCTTCAATATCGTTCTCAGAACTATTGGAATGGCTAATGGTTTGGTTCAAGTCAGATGACCATTTCAACTCTATTCACACTCAAGGCATGCATGAACACCCTCAACAACACAAGGCTTTAGACCAATAATGCTCAATAGTTTGTAGATTTAATGGATAGATGGAGAATATTGACAGTACTAGCAAATTACATACATGAACATATATGAATGGCTAGCTACAGGCATCAAATGAGATTAATGACTATAATGGAAGATGTATATATAATAACATATAAATGGCTAGCTACAGGAAAAAAAAAAGCTTGCAAATCTAATATATCAAAGTAGAGATAAGATGATAGTTATATGGCCTTAAACACAAAGAAAACCTGAACAAATTATTGAAGTGCAAGCATGGAACAACAAAGAGAATGGGTGTTGAACATATTATGGCAAAAGAAGCTTGAATTACTAAATAATGCAGATGAGAAGCTTGAATGAACAAAGGAGGAATAATCTCCCGAAGTTGAACCCCTATTACATCTTACTAACAGTTATTTATAGCCTGTTTACAATGATCCTGAGCCTTTTGAGGTTTCAGGGGTCTTAATCTGCCTGATGTGCCCTGTTAACTGATTCGATGCTTTCTAGGTAAGCATGGCTCGACAATTTTCCTCTTCTGACAGAGGGATAACTGCATTCAGATATTTTTGGCAGTTGTTGTGCTGTCTGGGAGCTTTCTCGGGCTAGAGATGCCCCATAATGTTTGTTAGGATGGTTGTTGCACTGACAGGATTGTTGATGTGGTTGTTGCACTGTTGGAGCTCCCTAAACTTATTTGATTTGGCTGTGTGGCGCAATGTGGATCCATGATTGCTGCTCGACCTCTGTCTCCCGACAGTTATTTCCCGGCAATTGTCTTTTGGGCGTTGTTATACGGCGAAATAGGTTTTGGGGCCCTTGAAACCCCTCTAAAATGCGGACAGTGACTGGCCTTTGTTTAATACAGAAAAATGATGAAATGCTCTGAACTCCCGCCTTCTCTGTGTATTTTGGAAATACATGAAAAATACTAAAGAAACAGGAAAAATCGGCCTTGGTAGACTTGAAAAGTCTTCAAACATGGCATATATATCTATCGGGTCTGCCCTTTGGGTCGCTGTCGCAAGTCGCATGTGACCTGGTCCCTTTGTTCCCTTTGTATTTTGAAATAGTCGAAAACATGGGAAATACATGAAAAAATATTTTTGGGCGGACTTCAAATTCCCTATATTCCACCTCCCGGACCCTTTCAGGTTCGGGCTTCAACGTTATCGGTGCTGCCAGGCTTCCTTTGTATTTCGTTAAAATAATGAAAATATGATAAAAACATTGAAAATGCTTGGGCGTGGACCTCAAATATTATAGAATATTGTTCATAATGTTGTCAGGTGCAGCCTTATCGCATCGTAAATAGGAATATGTAAAAGCCCCGCCCCTTGGGTTAGTGTTGATCCGATATTGCGATGCAATCTGATCGCAATCACATATCGATACCCCCCGGTTTAAATAATGCTCCATACTATCTCCGATGGTGATCGCCGATTGCCATTGCCATTTCCCTTGGGCCCGCATCGATACTCCGCCGATACTTCCATCGATGCGACCCGCCGATGTGATTAGCCATTTAGATCTGGGTCGTTGATCGGCCAGATCTAACGACTGCTATGCAACCATTGTTTAAGCCTGTGCCTGTGGGTTTTTTTACTGTTTTAAGGTGTTTTATCATCCCGATAGTGTATTTCTACCCATCTAAGGGCTTTTCCTCCTTCGACTTTTTTTTAAATTTTTTAACGATCCTTAAGAGGATTTTGAAGAATCTTGGGGCATACTTGAATAGTTTGGCATGATTTTTAAGCACACTTGAAGACTTTGGGGCAATTTTAGATCCATTTTTGGGCCATTTGCCTCTAAGGCTAACAGTGGCTCTTTCTGGGGATGAAATCCTCCCTGTGAGGTTTCAAGAATCACAGATTAGTGCCTTTCCTATAAAACCAAAATTAAATCTCCCTTCTAGTGTTCCATTGGGCATGGAGTCTTTTTAGCATGAAAAATAAAAACTGAAAGAAAAATATATTTACAATACCAAGGCTTTAAGGCCTTAAATGAAATAAAGTTTTAAGAACCACCCATTCACTGGGCTACTAAAGGTATATCCTCCTTCCAGACTATGCATAATGAATGTATTGTTCTGTTGAACTTGAGCGATGACAAAATGACCTGTCCATAAGGAGTGAAACTTGCCATGATTACCCCTCTTTTCTTTAAATGAATCCCATTTAAGCACCTGATCACCAACCTGGAAATTGTCCACTTTTGCCTTCCTGTCAAAGGTTTCTTTGATTGCCTTCTGATGAGCCTTTGATTTCTCAACCAGTTGTTATCTTATCTGCTATAGTTCAACTAGATTATTCATTCTTCTTACCATGTCATTCTCTTCCTCTTGTTCTTATTGTAAGAATTTAGCCACAGGGAGAATTAGCTGGATAGGGAAAACAACATTAGCGCCATAAACTAGTTTGAATGGTGAATTCCCTATGGATTTTTTGATGGTAACTCTGTCGTCCTATAGTGCAAATTTTAGCTTGGAATTCCAGCTCTTTTTATTGTCCTCTAACAGCTTTTTGATGACCCTTATCAGACTTTTGTTAGATTATTCTGCTAGGTTATTCCCTTGAGAATAATATGAGGTAGAATGCACCACTTGAATACCCATGGATTCAGTCATGTCTACCAATTCTTTTGCTTTGAAAGCTGATGCGTTATCAGTGACTAGTTTGTTGGAAATAATACTGAGAGGGGGGGTGAATCAATATTATTAAGTCAAATAATTTTTCATTTTCAAACTTAGATATACGCTACTTTAGATATGGAAACCAGCGTATACACACAACTGTGACTACATCAACTAGCGTATAACCTGTAAACTTAAGATTTAATTAATCCATTTGATCTTTAATCAGTGCATCAGAAATTTCATTGACCATAAGAATAGTAAACAGGTGCAATAAACAGAACAAATCATTACACATATGAACACAATATATAAGGTGGAAACCCAATGTGGGTGAAAACCACCTACTGTAATGATTCTCTATCTTCTTGTTAATAAGAAACTTTTTTTTACAATATTTCTGTACTGGTGCAATCTTATACCAATACGCAGGCTTCTACTTGCAGAAGGCTACAACCTTCTCGTGGAAGGGAGCTACAACCCCCTTAGCTCTTGTACTAGCAGATGTACTAGTATGTAGGTGCTAACCTACATAAGGCTACAACCTTCTCTTTTCTTCCAGGGACCACATTTTATAAATTTTCATACTGGATCCATAAATAACATCAATCAAACATCAAATGTATCTGCATCAACCAATCCCCTTTGCACCAACCAAAACTGAATCAATCAATCACTTCTCTAAATGATATAACCAGAATACAGTAATAGTAACTAGACACCAATCTTGAACCCAGAATACTGTAGCAATAAATAGAAGTAGCTAAAACATATTTTATGAGACGTACACTACTTCAAGATGAAGAACCCACGTGCATACGCTTCTGTATTAAGGCAAACCAGTGTATACACTATTTTGAATTATTGAACCAGCGTGTATACGTGCCTTTGCTGCGTCGAACCTGCGTACAGATCTATAAAAGACAATTTTCCCTTTTCAAATATTCAGATATCAATTATACCCAAATTATCAAATTTATAGATCAAGTCATGTGCCAAATATAACAGATCAAAATCACACAAAGATACTACTATTCAAGCCTTAAGATCTTAACCCACCAGTAGAACTTATCCTTCTTCTAGCACTCAGGTTCCTCCTTGGTTCAGATCCAGCTATGCACCATAACCCAATGACCAGTATTCTAGATCATGCTCTTCATAAGATATTCAATGCTTGAGTGCCTTTGCCTAATGATCTCCTTCCCCTTTTATAGTCATAGACCTTACTCAATACCATGGTCCAAAACCACTTAGAACGAGTACCTCGGTTCAATAATTCAAACGAGATGCCATGGTCCAAAACCATAGGTCCAAATACCAAGGACCAAATACCATGGGCTAAAAATGAGTTTTCTCACATATACACGCTTTTCTATGCATGAAAGTGCATGCATAAGAATATGTGAATTTGTTCGGAGATCTTGCGTGTATACGTGCCTTGGTTAAGTGGAAACTACATATATCTCTTTTTCCTCATTCTAAGAGCCTGAATTGTGAGCTATCATCTGAATTTGTTGCCATGAAGGACAACACCTATGTCATAGCGCCAAACCTGAGTCATAATGCCAACAATCTCCCCCTTTGGACTTGATGGCAACCCCAAGTCACTCAAAGTCATTATCCCCCTTTGTCATCAAGGGCAAAGGGTTGTGCTCCCCCTGAGTACATGCTGAAATTTCTGCTCTGATGTGCTGTTTATGCTCCCCCTAACTGTAGGCAAGGTCTGCAAAAAGATGTTTTGCAAGAAAGAACATGACTCTAGACATCATAAATGACCTTCCTATCACCAAAGACTCATAAATACATCCATATCCCAGCCAAGTGGGGATATACCAATATTGACTCATCCACCCAACCAAGTGGGGATACACCAAAAGTTTACACATGATAAAACAAGAACATTACATCATCCATCCCAGGCATAGTGGGGAAACCAAAATAGGTCATTACAAGACCTTGATGATAAAAGATATACATGACATAGAGATAAAATATCTACAACAAGACTATGATAGTCATCAACAAGTATCATCAGCAGCATATGTCAATCATCATTCAGACCAGCAACCATGCTCTCCCTCAACACCTGTTCCACCTGAAACCAACTGTGGAATTGAACTAAGATCTTCTAAGATAATGCCAACAATGCATTATTAGAAGTATATGCTCCCACTGAACCTGTGCCAGAAGGTCTCTGTCAGACCCATGTCAGACTCTTTTCATCCTAAGTCTAGCCCACTGTTTTTCTTCAAATCAACATATATGTGACTGTATCCATAGAAACCGGTTTATTTACGTGGATACTCCTCATGAAACCCACATACAACCACTTTTCTCTGAACCAGATAAGTTTCAACAGCAAGATGATGCATCAACTACTTCCAGCTTCTATCTGAGGTATTCAAATGTCTTCCTGGGTAGTGGTTTGGTGAATATATCAGCAACCTGTTCCTTACAGGGAACATACTCTAATTTGACCTTTTGTTCAAACACTTGTTCCCGGAGAAAATGATATTTGATAGGTATGTGCTTCGTCTTTGAATGCATGACTGGATTCTTTGAAATACTGATTGCACTTGTATTATCACATAAAATGGAGATAGGTGGAGTACAAATGATTTGAAAGTATTGCAAAGTTTGCATCATCCAAAGGAGTTGTGTGCAGCAAGATGCAGCAGCCACATATTCTGCTTCAGCTGTAGATAATGCAATTGAACTTTCTTTCTTGCTGAACCAAGATACTAATCTGGAACCCATAAAGAATGCACAACCACTAGTGATTTTTCTGTCATCCACACTTCCTGCCTAATCTGCATCTATGTATGCATGAAGTGTGAGATTTGTATCTCTAGGATACCATAAGCCATAGTTTTGTGTTCCTTGAAGATATTTGAAAATCCTTTTAACTGCCTGAAGGTGTGCTTCTTTTGGATTTGCCTGGAATCTTCCTACTATTCCCATTGCATGCATGTTATATGGTTGGGTACCTATCAAATAGAGCAGATTTCCAATCATGGATCTATAAGTTGGTTGATGTGCTGTTGTTGAATCATCATTTGCGCTGAGGCTAGATCCTGTTACCATAGGGCTACATACTGGTTTCGAATCTTCCATGCCATATTTCTTCAAGATCTGCTTGAGGTACTTGGTTTGTGATAGAAAGATACCGTCTTTGTTTTGTTGGACTTGTAAACCAAGAAAATATGTCAGCTCACCAAGCAGGGACATTTCAAATTCTTTCTGCATCACCAAAGCAAAGTTTTGACTCATGGCTTCTTCATTGCTACCAAAGATGATATCATCAACATACACAACAGTATTAGCAATTTATCATTATCAATTTTATATATAAGAAGTTGCTATCTACTGATCCTTTTGAAAACCTTGTTGTGGAGGTATTGTCCAGATGATAATACCAAGCCCTTGGAGCCTATTTAAGACCATAAGTGCCTTCTTAAGTCTGCATACAAGTTTGGATCATTTCCAAGGATGAATCCATCTAGTTGCTCAATATACACTTCTTCTTCTAAGTCTCCATTTAAAAAGGCAGATTTCACATCCATTTGATATACTTTGAACTTTTGAAAGCTAGGAAGAGCAAGGGACATTCTTATGGCTTCAAGTCTAGCAACCGGTGCAAAATTTTCTTCAAATTCTATACCTTCTTGTTGAGCATACCCTTTACAAACAAGTCTGGACTTGTTTCTAATAACATCTCCATTTTCGTTTAGCTTATTTTTGAATATCATTTGGTCCCAAAATTCTTATCATTAGGTCTAGGAACCAATTCCCAAGTGTTATTCTTTTTAATCTGCTCAATTTCTTCATTCATGGCCTTGACCCAGCATTCATCTTTGCATGCTTCACTTAGATTTCATGGTTCAACGGAGGAGAGCAATGCTAGATAGCTTGAAGCTTCTGTTATAGTTCTTATTTTTTGAACACCTGCCTCTTTCTGCCCCAAAATTTGAGTCTCTGGATGGTTCTTCTGAACATACCTGGATGGGGTCTTTTCTTCTATTCTTATATGTTCTTCTAGTGCCTCATAAGTTTCTTCTTCAGCATTAGTCTGATCTGATGTTGAAGGATAGTCCTCTTCGTCTTCAAAATCTTCAGTTTTTATCTGTTTTGAATTGTTGCCTTCTTCATCAACCACCACATCAGTACTTTCAACAATTTTTCCAAGTCTTTTATTGTAACACTTATATCCTTTACTTCGGGAAGAGTAACCAAGGAGAATGCCTTCATCTGCTCTAGGTTCAAACTTGCCAAGATTTTCATCAGTCCTTTTGATGTAACATTTACTTCCAAAAAAATTGAAGTATTTTACCATAGGAGTCTTACCATACCAAAGTTCATGAGGAGTTTGAGTGTTGTTTACCCGAACATTTGTTTTGTTGAGAATAGTAACGGTAGCAAATGCAACTTCACCCCAGAAGGTTGCAGGAGTTCCTGATTCATCAAGTATAGCACAAGCCATTTGTTGAACCATTCTGTTCATTCTTTCCACTACTCCATTTTGTTGATGAGTACTTGCAGTAGAGAATTCCCTTCTTATTCCATGTTCTTCACAAAAGTCAAAAAATTAATCCGAGGTAAATTCCCCTCCTCGATCAGACCTGAGGCATTTGATTCTACGATCTGATTCATTTTCAACCAAGGCTTTGAAAGCTTTGAACTTTTCAAAAGCTTCGTCTTTATGCTTCAGAAGTCCTATCCAACACATCCTGGAAAAGTCGTCAATGAACAATATAAAGTATTCTTCTCCTCAAGGTGACTTTTTCCTTGATGGACCACATAGATTAGTATGGACAATTTCAAGTGGCTTACTAGTTGATCCTTCCTTCTTAGGGAAATTAGTTATGGTTTTCTTACCAAATTGACATGATTTTCATATTGTATTGTCTGGAATTTTGATGTCAGGGAGATCACGAACTGCCTGATATTTTCATGCTTTCCTTATCTGAGAGAAGCTTAGATGCCCCAATCTTTTGTGTCATAGCCAGTGTTCATTATTCTTGCTTAGATAGCATTGTTGTTGTCCTCCCTTGATTATGTATAAATTATTTGGAGTTCTTATGCCTTTGATCTCTGTTTCTCCTGTATCAAGCTCACGAACAATACATCCATTTGATCGAAATATTACCTCATTTCCTTGATCACATATTTGGCTAACACTCAATAGATTATGCTTTAAGCCATCAACATACATAACATTTCCAACTTTGACTTTTTCTTTCAAAAGAATAGAACCTTTGCCTTTTATGAGTGCAGGTGTGTCATTTCCGAATGAGACCTTCCTTTCCTTTTCTAAGGCGCTATATGACTGAAGTTTTTTTTATCTCCTATCATATGTTTCGAACATCCATTGTCGATGTACCACTGATTTTCCTGTCCTTCTAGATATAAGGCTATACCACATCTTCTTGGTTGCAGTTCTTTCTTTCTCCATGTTTTGGGACCTAATGAAGGTTGCTCCTTATGAGATGTTTACCAAAACTTACTCTTGCATTCAGAATCTTCATTACCGAAGTTGTTACAAATAGAGCATTCTATTTCATTTTCAAGAGTAGAAAAGTTATTGTAGGTCCTCTTCATGATCCCAGTCACGCTCCTTTGATTTCGTGCTTCTCAAGTCATGATGGTCTTGTAGGCAACACATTGAGTAGCTTTGTGTCCAAAGTTATGACATGAAAAACATTGGCCATTAAAGAAATTCCTGTGATTATCAAATCTACTGTCCAAGTGATTGTAGTTTCCATTGACATTCACTCTTGAGGAAAATTGAGAATGATTTACCTGTGGTTGGTTGTAGCTTCTGTTCATCCCTGAAGTTGATTGACCTCGATTTACTTGGTGATCTTTGTTCATCCTTGAAGTAGATTGACCTTGATTTACCTGGTGATTTTCTTTATTCCTTTGTTGATGATTGTCAACCTGTTCACTTCTCCTTGTTGCATCAAGATATATTTTGGAGGTGGATGGCTTCTGTGCTTGAGATGCTTCTTCACTATATCCAAGACCTGGCTTGATTAGAGGAGATCGCTGCACTTTGATAATCTCATCTAAAGTTTCAGATCCTTTAGCAAATCTAAGATTAAGAGCTTTTGTTTTCTCAATATCTTTTCTAAGTCCCACAATTTCACATTCTAACTTTTCATTATGTTTTTCTCTTTCAGCAATTTGGAATGTCAGAGTATCTATGATCATACTCTTTTCTTCTAAACAAATTTTAAGTTTAGAAATTTCTTCATAGAGATCATCTTCATCTATACCATCCAAGAAATAATCTTCTTCAAAAGCCATCAAAAGTCTATAATCATTACCATGTTCATCTTCATCACTATTTGAAAGTCCATCACCGTCTTCATGTGTATAATAGCTTTTCCTACTTACATTCTGTTTTCTGTTCCATTTAATTGGTTCCTTACCTTTATCAAGCTTATCTTTATGAGGACATTTCACTGCATAGTGACCGACTCTCCCACAAGCAAAGCATTTGGAAGGTAGCTTACCTCTGAATCTTCTAGAGCCCCGTTGAAGGTTCTTGACAAAGTTTGATTCTTCCTCTCCTTCCGACGTATGTATTGACTCATTGTATTCTCCTTTTGAAGTTTTGAATACGACTTCTTTGATGTCTGATGGACCCACTTTTCTCATTTCAAAAGAAGTTAGGATTTCGTGTAGTTGTGACATTATAATACTTTGAAGATTCTGCTTTTCTTCTATGGCAGAAACTTTTGATTCAAACTTAGAAGACAAAGAACTTAAAACCTTTTCAACTAAAGTAACTTATTTCATCTCTTCACCCAAGGTTTTTATGCGATTAACAATCTCATCTATACGTAAGAAATAATTAGCCACACTTTCATCATTGAGCATTCTGAGAGTTTCATATTGAATTCTGAGAGATTGTAGTTTTGCATGTTTTACCCGATCGTCTACTTCATAGCTTAGAATGATTTTGTCCCATATTTCTTTGGTGGTTTTGAGCTGCATAACCTTGACAAATTCTAATTGAGATAGACTCCCCAATAGAGTATTGATAGCCTTTGCATTTGTTTCATACTACTTTTTACCAGCTGTATCTATAGGAGTTGCTGATGGGAATGTGTATCCTCCTTCCACAATATCCAAAACTTCTGCACCAAGAGATTGAAGATAGGCTATGGTTCTTACCTTCCAATAAATGAAGTTGCTCCCATCAAAGATTGGTGGCCTGATGGATGCCTCTGTTTTGTAGTTGCTCATGATGATAGATCTTCCTTCAAGCGATCAAGCTTCTTCTGAAGGACCTGCTCTGATACCAATTGTTGGAAATAATACTGAGAAGGGGGGTGAATCAGTATTATCAAGTCAAATTATTTTTTATTTTCAAACTTAGATATACGCTACGTCAGATATGGAAACCAGCGTATACACGCAACTAGCGTATAACCTCTAATCAGTGCATTAGAAATTTCATTAACCATAATAACAATAAACTGGTGCAGTAAACAGAACAAATCATCACTCATATGAACACAAGATATAAGGTGGAAACCCAATGTGGGTGAAAACCACCTACTACAATGCTTCTCTATCTTCTTGTTAATAAGAAACTCCTTATATTTTTGTACTTGTGCAGTCTTATACCAGTATGCAGGCTTCTACTTGCAGAAGGCTACAACCTTCTCTTGTTCTCTAGCTTCTCTTGGAAGGGAGCTACAACCCCCTTAGCTCTTGTACTAGCTGATGTACTAGTACGTAGGTGTTGACGTACATAAGGCTACAACCTTCTCTTTTCTTCCAGGGACCACGTTTCATAAATTTTCAGAATGGATCCATAAATGAAATCAATCAAACATCAAATGTATCTGCATCAGCCAATCCCATTTGCACCAACCAAAATTGAATCAATCAATCACTTCTCTGAATGTTGTAACCAAAATACAGTAACAGTAACCAGACACCAATCTTGAACCCAGAATACTGTAGCAATAAACAAAAGTAGCTAAAACATATTTTATGAGACGTATGCTATTTCAAGATGAAGAACCTGCATGCATACGCTTCTGTATTAAGGCAAACCAGCGTATACGCTATTTTGAATTACTGAACCAACATGTATATGCGCCTTTGCTGTGCCGAACCTGCATATAGATCTATAAAAGACAATTTTCCCTTTTCAAATATTTAGATATCAGTTATACCCAAATATCAGATTTATAGATCAAGTCATGTGCCAAATATAACAAATAAAAATCACACAAAGATACTACTATTCAAGCCTTAAGATCTTGACCCACCAATAGAAATTATCCTTCTTCTAATGCTCAGGTTCCTCCTTGGTTCAGATCTAGCGATGCACCATAACTCAATGAACAGTATTCTAGATCTTGCTCTTCATAAGATATTCAATGTTTGAGTGCCTTTGCCTAATGATCTCCTTCCCCTTTTATAGTCATAGGCCTTACTCAATACCATGGTCCAAAACCACTTAGAACCAATACCTGGGTCCAAATACCTGGGTTCAATACTTCAGACGAGATACCATGGTCCAAAACCATAGGTCCAAATAACATGGACTAAAAATGAGTTTTCTCACATGTACGCGCTTTTTCATACATGAAAGTGCGTTCATACACATACATGACTTTTGATCAACGATCTCGCGTGTATACATGCCTTGGTTAAGTGGAAACTGCGTATATCTCTTTTTCCTTTATTCTGAGAGCCTGAACTGTGATCTGTCATCTGAATGAGTTTCCATCAAGGACAAAACCTGTGTCATAGTGCCAAACCTGAGTCATAATGCCAACATAGTTTGGCTGGAAAACCAAATCTAGTGAAAATATTCTCATTTAAGAACTTTATGACAACTTGATGATTTGCATTCTTAGTAGGTATAGCCTCAATCCACTTGGTGAAATAATCAGTGGCTACTAAGATCCATTTGTGTTGGCCACTAGAATGTGGGTTGATCTCACCTATAAAGTCTAACCCCCACTGCTGGAAAGGAGCATTTACATGTATTGGCTTTAAAGGCAGAGATTTTAGCTGTTGTCTTCTTGCAAACCTCTTGCACTTGTCACACGTTTTTACAAAGGAAAACACATCTGAGAATAGAGTAGGCCAATAATATCCAGCCCTCAAGATTTTGTGAACTGTGGTTTTCCAATAGTGATGCCCTCCACAGATGCTAGAATGGAGTTGGTGTATGACCTCCACAGATTGTTCTTTATTTAGACACCTAAGAGGATCCCTGATGGGTCTTTCCAATAAAGCAAATTCTTATTAATGCAGAATTTTGCTGATCTGAGTTTAATGGCACGAGGCTGACTTGAGCTAAGCCCTGGAGGGACTTCCAGCTTTTGCAAAAAATGAACTATGCTATAATACCATTTAGATGTGGCCAGATTTTGAACCAAAGCTTGATTCTACTTTCGATCTTCTGCTGCTCCCTCTGTCTACTCCTTATCTGAATTTAAACTCATGCAATTTATGTCTAACAAGCTGCAATTTTCTTCAACCATAAGTTTAGCTAGGCCCTGGCCTTTGACAAGCTTAGTGGGCTTCACTTCTGTGTTAAATTCTATGAATTTTGCAATCCATTTTTCCCTCTTTCCATTAATATCTGGCTGAGTTAAGATATCCTTTACTGAGGCTGAAGGTACATATGCAACTAATTTGGAATGTAGAATATAAATTCTGAATTCTTTTAAAAATTTAATGAGAGCATAAGCTTGATTTTCAATAAGGTCATACCTTAGTTCAACATCCCTTAGAGTTTTGCTGAAAAAGGCCACGGGGTGCTCTATGCCTTCATCATTTTTCTGCAACACAACTGCTACAAGTGTATCATAAGAGGCAAAAGAGAAGATGTAAAACTCCTTAGTGTAATCTAGGTTGATTAGAGTGGGAGCTTCCATGATAGCTTGCTTGATGGCTTCAAAAGAGCTTCTTGAAGTAGCTGTCCATTTTATTTCTGATCCTTTCTTCAGCATGGAAGTGATGTTCTTAAGTAGATCTGCAAAGTTTGGAATGAACCTCCTTACAAAGTTAATCTTACCCAGGAAGGATTGAATGTCCCTTTTCAACCTTGGGATGGACAATGTCTGAATGGCTTGAACCCTTGCTGGATCAATCTTCACACCTTCAATAGAAACAATATGTCCTAGAAGTTTGTCTTCTTCTAGAGCAAACTATGACTTCTTTGGGTTCACTGAGATTTCAAATTGTCTGCACTTTAGGAAGACCTTCTTTAAATGCTCTAAATGGTCTTTGTGGCTTCTAGAGAAGATTGTTATGTCATCAAGATAAATAAGGACAAACTTCTCCTTTTCTCCCACAAAGGCTATGTCCATGGCACTCTGAAAAGTAGCCCCAACATTCGTCAGTCCGAAAGGAATCTTGGAGTACATGAAAGTGCCCCAAGGAGTAGTGAAGGCAGTCTTTTCCTGATCTTCAGGATGTACTTCAATCTGATTGTAACCTGAAAATTCATCTAAGAAAGACATGACTCTAGACCATGAACCTCTTTGTAGGAAGTGTTCCACCTTGGGCAAGGGATAGTTATCTTTTTTAGAGCACTTGTTTAGATTTATGAAGTCGACACAAAGCCTGATTTCTCCACTTTTCTTTCTTACCACCACAAGGTTGGCTATCCACTTTGAATACCTTAAGGGGACTATGATTTTGGTAGCCAACAACTTCTTGATTTCTTTCTCAATTAAAGGCAATAAGAGAGGGCTGATAGGTCTTAATTTGTGCTTAAAAGGGATGGTGTTATTTTCCAGTGGGATCTTATGTTGAATGATGTCTACATCATAGGTTTTAAGATCGTTGTATTCCTAGGAAAAATGTCAACGAATTGCTTCATGAGGGTGCAATAGTCAGAATTCTAGGCTGAGGATAAATGTGTGGACAGATTTATGTTTTTTGGACAGGTTGGGTTGCCTATATTGTGTTTACAGACAACAGACTCGTTCTCTGTTTTGGCTGCATTATGGGGGATGTCATTATGATCAAAAATCCTCTCTAGAGGCACCAATCCTTTTGGTATGTGATTACTGGGTAGTTGGATGATGCTTCTTTGGCCGATTTCGCTTTTCAGCTTGGACTGGCCGCATTCTTCCATGGTTTCGTTTTCTTGATCGATGCGCATTTCAGAAAATTCTCCAATGACTTGCAAAAACCTGTTAATTTCCTCATCATCCTCAAAAACCCTCCAATATTTGACATTGTTAGGTAGAGACGGTCTGTATCTTATCTAAACTTTATATGTCAATTTTGGAGGCAAAGAAGGAATAAATATGCTAGCAGAGACAACAAGGGAGTCGGCAAGCTGGTTCTTCATTCTTGGAATATAAGAAATGCTGAAATTATTGGAAGAATCCTTAAGCCTCGATACCTCATCCCTATATGCCTTCAGCCTTGGATGCTTCGCTTGAAAAGTTTTGTTTACCTGATGAATAATGAGATCTGTGTCTCCAAACACTTTCAGGCCTTTGATACCCATTTTTTTAGCAGCGCTTAAGCCCAGAATTAAAGCCTCGTACTCTGCGATCTTGTTTGTGACCTGAAAGGTTAATTTGAACGATAAATGAATATATTCCTGTGTTGGGGAGACAAGGACTATGCCTGCCCCTACAGCTTCTTTAGAGCAAGCCCCATTAAAAAACATATCCCAAACCTCTGGGTTTTCTTCCTCTGCTGTCTGGCAAATTGGTTTCTTGAGTTGCGTGGATGTCAACTAAGATTCTTCAATATGGAGAATAAATGCTCCAAAATCGGTGTCAAAATCATATATGGGATGATTGGTGGGATTTATTTCATCGCTGATTATATAAGCCAACTGCGCCTCTCTGTATAATCTCTTGCTCTCTCCTTCGAAGACTGGGACAGTAGCATAAGACAAATCATTTTGTAATGATCCACCTAGTCTCTTGATCCAACCTCTGGAAAGTAACATATTGAACTTGGGGGGTATATCTGCCACCACAATATCCATCATCATGCTTTTCATAGGTAGCCAAGACAAAGTGATGGCTAGGTCCTTGATTCATCCGAGACATTTCACTTTTCTAGAGTCAAAAGAGAACATGTCATGATAAGGCTTTGTGATGTCAAGACCCAACTCATCCATGACAGTCTTGGGCATTAGATTATGGCTAGCTCCAGTGTCCAGAAGGTAGTTGTGAAGGATTTTATCATGGATAGTCAGAGAGACATAGAATGATGGGGAGTTTTCTTCACAATTTTCAATCATTGGGCTAAGAATAACCACTGGCTTGTCATCTTGCAGATTCACACAATCATTGGAGGCTTGGATGGCTTTAGGCTCAAGGGCCTTGAGGATGGATCTTTTGAAGGACTCATTCTTCAATAGTTCAATCACAGGCATAGGTATTCTTAGCTTTTGAATTTCAGATTGAAAACTAAAAGGGGAAGGAGACTTGTCAAGGCCTCTTACCTCATGAGCTAGAGCTTTTAGAATGATGGGATCAACTACCGGTTGTTTTTTCTTATTATCTTGTTGTACTACAGGGACAACAACTCTTTGAATAGGAGTTTCCTTGGCATCATTTACCTTTGACATCAGATTATATCTTTGATGATCTACAGTTTGTAAAGCAGCTTCAACATCCCATTCTTGGTTAATCTGGTCATTGAATAATGACCTTTCATAGGCAGCTGAGGTCAAAAAGGAAGCATTGCCTTTGTCTTCTAGAAAATGGATCTCATCATCTTCTTCAAACTGCTCTTCTTCCATGATTTCATTTTGAAAAGGAGCCTTCACCCTTTGGTCTTCATTTGCACCTTTGCTTCTTTGCAAAATTTGCAACTGCTCATTCGTTCTTCTATATGGATTCGAATTTGGATTTGGATTTCTTGGGGCAAAGCTATTAGGCATTCTTCCTTTCCATGGGTGCTGCTCAACCTTCAATTTAGAGATTTCACAGGCTAATGACTTGATCATTTTGGTCATTTTATCTATCTTAGGATCAAAGGATGATGAAGACTCGCCCCTCTGCCTTCTTCTATCAACATTTCCCTTGAGCTTCTCTGTAGCCATGATGTTTGATTCCACTTCCAAGGCTGCATCCTGCATGTCAGCCAAAGTAGTACATCGCCTCTCTCTCAAGAATAGGCAGAAGTCATAGTCAAAATCACTGGCATAGGTGATTTTAGCAGAGGTAGTAGTGGGTTTTACTTCAGCTGGTATCTTGTTGTACATACGGTTAAACCTTTATTTAAAATTAGGCAGCAACTCACCATTTTTTCTTTTTAAGTTTCCAAACTTAGTGTCGTAGTAGAGGAGGTTTGTTTTATCCCCCCTAATGTTTGAGAAATGCATCATCGTAAGCTTTGATATTTGCTGTAGATTTTGGGGTTAGTTTTCTGAACCATTTCCTAGCCTCTCCATCTAGGCTTTGGACAAAGATTTTCTCATCCACACATCATCCTCACTAATGTCTAGATTATCAGCATAGCTATAGAATGACTCAAGATGTTCTTCAACAGTAACACCTTCAGACCCAGTGAATTTAGGCCTATATTTCTAATATTCTCCAGTAGGCATGGCATTTAAAGGAGTGGGCAGTATTAGAGGCCCATACCTAGAAACTATGATTGTTTCCATTTTGGTAGGCGCTTGTGGACCTTCCATAGCTGTGGTAGCTAAAAGAGTACTAGCAGTCTGAATGATAAAGGGTTGAGGGGTGATTGATAGGACCAAAGGAATCTAATGGATAGGAGGTGAGGTTTCCTTAGGGCTTAAAGCAAAAGGAGCCTAAAGAACAAGGAGCTTTATGAATCTCTGAGATTTTTTCTTCACTGCTAGTATTAGATGCTATACTCTCAACATGTATTTGTTCTATTGCAAGCCTTTCTTGAAGAGATATAGAAGATTGTTTAGGTTTACGTGAAACTGATGCTCCTTTCTGCAATACCTTACTCTCTTTAATGATTTTTTTAGGATCAGGCATTGCGTCAGCTTGTAGATTTTGAGGATTTCTCCAAGTATGCCTTACATATTGAGCCAAAATTATGAAATGGAGTCACCAAGAGGTTCAGCCTCCAGTAGAGTCGCCAGATAGATGATTACAACCATAAAAGTGCCCAGACTTTGTCTATCATCAAAGATGGATCTATGTCATTTCCTAGGGAAGCTGAGCTTCAGTTTCCTCTCCCTAGTAACGGTTCCAATTTATGTTAGCACTCCAGGAAACTCTCCTAGGATGCAACTCGAAGATGCCTGGTAACATATAATCTTCAATATTGTTCTAAGAACTATTGGAATGGATGATGGTTTGGTTCAAGTCAGATGACCATTTCAACTCTATTCTCACTCAAGGCATGCATGAACACCCTCAACAACACAACGATTTATACCACTAATGCTCAATAGTTTGTAGATTTAATGGATAGATGGAGAATATTGACAGTACCAACAGATTACATACAAGAACATATATGAATGATTGGCTACAGGAAGCAAATGAGCTTACTGACTATACTGGTAGATGCATATATAATAACACATATAAATGGCTAGCTATTGTTATAGCTCCAAATACCACCTTATGTATTTGCGATGCTTGGATTATGGCCTAGGGCAACCCCTCCTTCTAGACTTGGTCCAAATATTCAAAAAATAGTGTTTTACTCCCTGTAGGCGATTTTTCCCTGTATTAAATGCGTGTACATGTGGGTCAGTCTATACCCAACCCGCGTATATGTGTTAAACACTTCAAAAAATTAAATTTCCTTAACTATGGGCAGAGGTCATGAGTTTTACCTATTGATTACCTATTAGTGCCCATGGCCCAACTGTTTCCCAACTAAAAAACTACTTTGGGAGAAGTATAAAAAGACTTCAATGGGAAGGCCTTAAGGAGGAGAGAAAATAGAGAATTACTTTGCTGAGATTATCCCCTGATCAAGTCTGAAGATCCCTGTGCTTCAAGCACTTCCCCAAGTTCAGGAAACCCTTTTTTCCTTAAGAGTTGATATCCTTTCACTTGTGGGAGATATCCTTGGGTTGGTTATGGAAGGAGCCTTTTGAAGACCGGAACTAGATGGACCTGGAGGATGGTTCCGCTTGGAGCCGGAAGAGGAAGGCTCAGGTGAACTCTTTCTATGTTTTGATTATAGTTATTTGCAATAAAAGAAACACTGTCTTGTTCTTGATATCAACTTTGTTCATGCATCTAATGTTATTGTTATGGTTTATGTATGAATGATTGTTTCAATGTATAACTAACCATCTACTTATATGCTATAAAGTTGATTTCATTATAATGCTTTATCTATATGCTACTGTGTGTCTTTAAATTGGTTGTTTTGTAGGTTCAAAGATCGTGAGGAGTTGCAGAGGGTTTGAAACCTGGCTGGAACTACCCGAACGAAGGACTCCCGGGTATGTACATCCTTGCATAGTTTGCTCATTTAAGCATTTTGCTTGAGTTATTTGCTTGTTTCTTGTGGTGGATTACTCCTTCTCTACTAGGGTTCTGACCCAAAGCCCTAGGGGACTTTATCCCTTAACAGAATTGGTGACTCCACTAGGGACAACAATCTTTTTGTTCCTAGTTTGGGTTATTTTATGCCAATCAGGGCTCAACTTTCAGTTTGCTTGCTGTGATTGTATTGTCTACTCCTGTAGGAACTCAAAATTGAAGTCGGATCCTTTTCATCAAGCCTCATTTTTTCTTTTTCTTGTAAAGTTTTATATACGCACCTTTGTCAAGTTACATAAGCGTATACATGCTAGTTTCATTGAACTAAAGCCGTGTATACGCGGGTTTCTTTTGGTTGAAACATGTGTACACACAACTGTGTAGAGACATAGTCACGTATACATTTGTTTTGCATGATTTTTTCAAGTCTGTTTATTTGGGAAGATTTGTTTCTTGGCCTGTGTGCTTCTCGAGTGGTCAGTTTCTATTTTCAAATTTTGTTTTTTCAGCGAGCCTACTCTTTCAAGTTCTCTCCTGCTTTGAAGAGTTTTTGGTCTAAATGTGCTTTATAGTGAGTGTTATCATTTATGTTTGAACACACAAGGATTCTTCTAGAGGGTCTTGATTGTTCTGTTTTTCTGGAACAAAAGATTGCTTGCAATCATTGTGTCAAACTTCATTTTTATGGTTTGCTTGCTTTGCTTACTGTTAAGTTTGTGGCCATTCACTTCTTCTTGCTTTTCGAAAGTTGTTGTTGAAAAATTTGAAAGTGTGCTTTTCCTAATTTCTTGATCAGTGTCTATAACCTCTTTTTGCTACTTTTGGGATCATTTAGTGCATCCTGAAACATCTATTTTGTTAAGTTTTCATTTGTGTTGAATTGACAACTTGCAAAGTTTCTTGGTGACTTGCTTTTGATCGTTGAGTCTTTGGTAGCATTTTGAGTACTTTTGAAAAGTTGCTTTTATTGATTTTTTGAAAAAGAAAAGTCCTTCAAAAACATTTCTTTTGCTTTCTTTGCCGAATTTTGTGTTTGGTTTCTTTTGGTTTTGAGAGTGATTTGGGATCTTTGTGTTTAGTCCTTGTTTTGGGAAAGATTTTGTGTTCAAAATTTTCATTCCTTTCAAAACACTTGAGTTGGGTTATAAAACAAATTACTTCCATTTTTTTTCTTTTTTAGAGTAATCTAGAATTTTTGCATCATCATGTACACTTTGCATTAGGGTAGTTTCACATCATTAGAGCATTAATAGTTTTTTAGTTTTTGTGAGTGTGAAGTCTGTTGCAAGAAAAGAAAAGGAAAAAAGTTTATTACTTTAATAGAAGTTTCTTAGAACCCAAGTAGAAGTTGCTTTTCATCGAAGAACAAACAAGTGCATTGCATATAAGTTATCTTTTCATTAATTTCTTTTGTGTCGAAGAACACCATCAGTTTCACTTCTGTATTGTCCCTTTGACTTAAAAAGAACAGCCACTTAAAATCAAGCGCTAATAAAATAAACTAGAACTTTTTATATTGTCAATAAGTACACCAACAAGTTTTAGGTTATTTAGGGCCTTGGATTAGGCAAGAGGAAAGTAAAATATCCAAGGTCACTCTAAATTATCAAACGTAGAAGTATGAATAGAGAGTGCAAATCCAATAGCATTAAGGAGATCGAGAAAGCTCCATGATTGGGAGTTAAGCACGAGGGTTTTGACAATAAGGACGAGAGATACCCATTCTGTTACTTGTCGGATCTTGCCTCACAAATTGATGCAAGCTAGATTTTGGGGTTACCTGGTGATTTTGAGTCAATTTGAACAGTTGAATTCTTTGAGGGACAAGATTGCTTCTTTTTCTCCACAGCTTTTGCTCTTAGCACAAATGGTAACAATGGTGAGTCAAAAAACTATTTTATAAGCTTTGAAAATGTCAAATTGTTTCAAAACTTGATTTTTTTTGGTTTCATGTATCTTTAACTTGGGAGCTTGGATTTTCGGGAATGGGTTGTTTTTCAGGACATTTTGGATGCTTTTTCGAAAATTTCAAGTCGGTTCCATGACTGCTGACCCATAATGGCAGGTATCATTTTCTCACTGGCATATAGGTTAGGGAAGCCATTTTTCCATTGCATTTTGCATACTAGCCTCCATTTGTCGATACACTTGCCATAGGGTCGATCCCATTATGTTATGATTTTTAAACCATATTCACTCACTGATTTTTTAGTCACAACACGATGGTAAAGCCATCATTTTCATGGGCATTGTAGTTAGCACCTCACTGACATTGGTTTCCCATGCTGCTTCATTCAGTAGGCTCGGGATTCGTCTGTAGTCCCGCCATGATTTATGCATTGAAGACTCATTCCTCTTTGCTTCTTCGCTTCGTTCTGGCCTTATACCCTAGAGGCTCCTTTGTGTTGAGTTGTACTACTGCATTGCATTTTGACCATTTGCACCCTTTGGCCTTGAGCCGACTTCACTTGGACTCATGTTTAAGCCACTTTTTGACTATGTCTTCTGCAAAAATCAAGCTTGCAATCCCTTAGCTTCTGCAACTTGACACGCCTTCAGACCCATGGAAGGAACATCGCTTTGAGTGTCTTTGACTAGATTTACCTCCCTACATTAAGCATAGGAATGTTCCCATCCCAAGAACTATATGATCTGTTTCACTGACACTTGTCATTTCCACTGTACTATAGCATTCTTTTATTCTTTTTCCAGCTTAAAGAAAAAGACAAAAAAATTATATATTCCAAAAAGAGCGGGAATGGGACAACATTTCCATTTAATTTGGTAGCTAGAGTTAGTCGTGTCGCCCTTGAACAAAGCACTCAAAAGAAAGTCCCTCCTCCATTTGGGTGGGATTTAGTTTGACTTAAGTACGCCTTAACCTTGTTATTGAGTCAGTTCTCCTCCAATTGGTTATCTCTTCCAAGCATACGAAGAGTTCGTTCGTGCCTCCTGCATGACAAACTTATATAGATTTATCATTTGCTGCCACATGGTCATCATTGAGTCGTGCTTTTGTTCAAGGGAAGTTAGCCTGAGTTGGCCTCTCTGCGGTGTCTCTCGACCTATTTTTCAGTTGGCCATCCCTGGTTGTCAGTGTCTTGTCTATCATCACATCAGTTATATTGGTCCTTTACTCATGCTGGTTTGAGAAGGTCTCCATTGAATTCTTGTTAGCGGGTCTTGTCCTTATTGATGACGACATCTTGCTCTGAGGACAGGTCTAGAGCTGCACTCTGGCCCTATTTTCATTATTGATAGGTCACCTTGTGCTCAACATCGATCAGTATTATGGGTCTTTGACTGAGTGGTTTCCCTTGTGTTCGACATCAACTTTCATTATCACACATTGGGATTCATGTAGTGCCTTGGTTTGCATTTTACCCTATTGGTGGATTCCTCACCTCTGTGTCAGCTTTCATTATTGGTTGGTTCAGAGGGTTTCTATCGTGCGCTAGCTACATCTTGTGTACACCAGAAATGTGCTTCGGTCGGGTTACTACATCTTTTTTCGTTCGATTCCTTCCACATTATTGGCCTACATGTTACACTCGTGCTAGATTAATGAAGGATGCCTTAATTCCTTCCTTCTAGCGGATCTTTCCCTATTGACTGCAACTCATTGCTCTAGGGTAAAGGTCTAGAGTCCATTTCTCAATACCTTGGGGTTTGCAGTCATTAGTGGCAGATCCTTCGCTATCTACAGTGGGAAACCATCATTATCTCCTGATTGATAGATTCTTACAGGTGTTCAACTTCAGCTCATCTATTCACACTTGTTAGATTGTATTGGGTAACTTGACTCTCATTATCATTATCGGTGAGTAGTCTCGTGTTTGTTAACGATATACATCAATGACCAGTAATTAAACGATTTCTCACATGGTCGACTTTAGATCATTTATTCCCATTGTGTAGAAATGTACCATAGCGGTTGGTGAAGACCTCAGGTTGCATCAACATTCTTTGGTTCACTTGACAGTTGCTCCTGTTGCTGCTAGTTGACACCATTCCACATTATATGTTGCAGTCCTTCACAACGACATCCTATATGCTGGCATTCGAGTTGCAATGTAGTACCATATTATTCCATCATGTTCATTTGGTACTATCAGGATCAATTTTTGACATCAGTGATCAACTCCATTCTTCAGCTTCATTGATGATCCATTATCTACTTTCAGTTCCTTATACTTGTATACATAGTGGATCTGCTTGTATTTGATATGTGGACATGCTTTACTTTTTCTAATCATGTGTATGCCTGCCTCGGACAGTTGTTTCTTTCTGATCTTCTTTTGCTAGCTTGGCAGGCTGAAATCTGGTGAATTCCTTCCTGGTTTTTGACAGGTTTCCTTTCCATGTACTTAATACATTTTGGCCATCATGTTCTCCTTCTGACCTCATATATTAGGGGGCATCTGTTATAGCTCCAAATACCACCTTATGTATTTGTGATGCTTGGTTTATGGCCTAGGGAAACCCCTCCTTCTAGACTTGGTCCAAATATTCCAAAAACAATGTTTTACTCACTGTACGCGACTTTGCCCTGTATTAAACACGTGTACATGCGGGTCAGTCTATACCCAACCTGCGTATATGTGTTAAAACACTTAAAAAAATTAAATTTCCTTAACTATGGGTGGAGATCACGGGTTTTACGTGTTGATTACCTATCATTGCCCATGGCCCAACTGTTCCCAATTGTTTCCCAACTAAAAAACTACTTTGGGAGAAGTATAAAAAGACTTCAATGGGAAGGCCTTAAGGAGGAGAGAAAATAGAGAATTACTCTACTGAGATTATCCCTTGATCAAGTCTGAAGATCCCTATGTTTCAAGCACTTCCTCAAGTTCAGGAAACCCTTGTTTCCTTGAGTGTTGATATCCTTTCACTTGTGGGAGATATCCTTGTGTTGGTTATGGAAGGAGCCTTTTGAAGAACAGGACTGGATGGACCTAGAGGACGATTCCACTTGAAGCCGAAAGAGGAAGACTCAGGTGAACTGTTTCTATGTTTTGATTACAGTTATCTGCAATAAAAGAAACATTGTCTTGTTCCTGATATCAACTTTGTTCATGCATCTAATGTTATTGTTATGGTTTATGTATGAATGACTATTTCAATGTATAACTAACCATCTACTTATATGCTATAAAGTTGATTTCACTATAATGCTTTATCTATATGCTACTATGTGTCTTTGAATTGGTTGTTTTGCAAGTTTAAAGATCGTGAGGGGTTGCAGAGGGTTTGAAACCTGGCTGGAACTACCCGAACGAAGGACCCCCGGGTATGTACATCCTCGCAAAGTTTGCTTGTTTAAGCATTTTTCCTGAGTTATTTGCTTGTTTCTTGTTGTGGATTACTCCTACTCTACTAGGGTTCTGACCCAAAGCCCTAGGGGACTTTATCCCTTAATAGCTATAGGTAGCAAAGAAGCATGCAAATGTAATAGCTCAAAGTAGAGATATGATGATAGTTATTTTGCCTTAAACAGAAAGAAAATTTGAACAAATTTTTCAAGTGCAAGCATGGAACAACAAAGGGAATGGGTGTTGAACATATTATGGCAAAATAAGCTTGTATCACTAAAGAATGGAGATGAGAAGCTTGAATGAATAGAGGAGGAATAATCTCTAGAAGTTAAACCCCTATTACATCTTACTAACAACTATTTATAGCTTGTTTACGATGATCCTGATCCTTTTGAGGCTTCAGGGGTCTTAATCTACCTGAAATGCATTGTTAACTGATTCAATGCTTTCTAGGTAAGCATGGCTCGGCAATTTTCCTCTTCTGACAGAGGGATAACTGTGTTCAGATATTTTGGGCAGTTGTTGTGCTGTCTGGGAGCTTTCTTGGGCTAGACATGCCCCATAATGTTTGTTAGGATGGCTGTTGCATTGGAAGGATTGTTGATGTGGTTGTTGCGCTGTTGGAGCTCCCTGAACTTGTTTGATTTGGCTTTGTGGTGCGCTGTGGTTCCATGATTGCTGCTTGACCTCTGTCTCCTGGCAGTGATTTCCCGGCAACTGTCTCCTGGGCACTATTATATGGTGAAATAGGTCTTTGGGCCCTTGAAATCCCTCTAAAATGCGGAGAGTGACTGGTATTTGTTTAATACAGGAAAATGATGAAATACTGTGAACTCTCGCCTTCTCTGTGTATTTTGGAAATACATGAAAAATACTAAAGAAATAGGAAAAATTGGCCTTGGCGAACTTGAAAAGTCTTCAAACATGGCATATATATCTATCAGGTCTGCCCATTGGGTCATTGTCGGAAGTCGCATGTGGCTTGGTCCCTTTGTTCCCTTTGTATTCTGAAATAGCCGAAAAACACGGGAAATACATGAAAAAATATTTTTGGGCGGACTTCAAATTCCCTATATTCCACCTTCTGGACCCTTTCAGGTCTGGGCTTCATCGCTATCAGTATTGCCAAGCTTCCTTTTTATTTCGTTAAAATAACAAAAATACAATAAAAACATTGAAAAATGCTTGGGCGTGGACCTCAAATATTATATAATATTGTTCATAATGTCGTCAGGTCCGGCCTTATCGCATCGCACATAGGAATATGTAAAGGGCCCGCCCCTTCGGTCATTGTTGATGCGATATTGTGATGTGATTTGATCGCAATCGCATATCGATACTCCCCCAGGTCGTTTAAACAACGCTCCATACTATCTCTGATAACGATCGTCGATCGCCATCACCATTTCCCTTGGGCCCGCGTCGATACTTCGCCGATGCGATCCACCGATTCGATCAACCATTTAGATCTGGGTTGTTGATCGGCCAAATCTAATGACTGTTGTGCAACCACTGTTTAAGCCTGCGCTTGTGGGTTTTTTGACTGTTTAAAGGTGTTTTATCATCCCGATAGTGTATTTCCGCACATCCAAGGGCTTTTCCTCCTTCAATTTTTTTATTTTTATTTTTTAACAATCCTTAAGAGGATTTTGAAGAATCCCAAGGCATACTTGAATCGTTTGGAATGATTTTTAAGCACACTTGAAGACTTTGGGTAATTTTAGATCCATTTTTGGGCCATTTGCCTCAAAGGCTAACAGGGCCTAGTGATCGGTGTGGATTGCAATAAATCCTGAGACTAGTGTCTGGTTTAGGGCCTAGTGATCTAGTGTGGATTGTGGTAAAGCCTGAGAGATAAGGAGATGGAAAATTCCTCAAGGATAATGATGGAGTTTAGAGGCATTCCAAGCTCGATTTAGTTTTATGATCTCGATGCTGGTTTTGGTGAAATCACGGTTTGGTGAGGTTGAAGGTGTTTTAACCTATGGATTCCCTTGGTTTTTTTCAAATTGGTTTATCCATGAGATCTGACATTCATGCTTGGAATATGGTACGAGGGTGATTGGATGAAAGAAATATTTGTTTTAGCCATGTTTAGAGTCAGGTGGTATGTGGAAGTCTCGAAACTTGTAATGAAAGCTAAGTTCTCTTGATTTGTACTCATTAATATGTAGCTTTAATGGTTGTTATCTCAATTTTATTTTGATGGTTTAATGCTAGTTATAAGCATGGTTATATGACTGGTTATTTTCATTGTTATTTCATGTATTTACTAGTAACTAAAAGGATAATGGATGCAAGATCTAATTGATATCAAAACAATAAAGGGAAGAGGGTGGTGATTCTTCTTGTCAAGTCTCATGTGAGTTATCAGTCATTTATGCTTTATCTTGTATTCATTTCATGTAGATTGCATTGATGCCAAGTGTTTGACTAAATGTCAGTCTCGGTTGGGGATGGTTAGGCCTACTCCGGGAGTGAGCTTTTAATTTGTAATTTTTGTGGTCATGTAATTTATGAATTCTAAAAATGTCATTGCGTTATGGGTAGTGACTTGAGCTCTGGGCTTGAAAAGGTGGCTCAAATCCTGGAGACGAAGGCACAACACTAGGTAGAGAAGTCCCTGGAAGCATGTTTACCCATGTTGTGGGAGCGTTTGAAGCCTTTTGGATGCATGCTTGTCCATATCAAGGGAGCATCTAGTGGTTTAATGGTAAAAAAAACTCAATGGGACCTAGGGCTAGTTATCTAATGGTTGGGAAGGTTCCTGGGAGTCCTGTTGCTAATGTGGAAGGTCTGTATGGTGTGTTTCCATCGGTTCAACTTCCTTAAGGTGAATTAGGAGGTATAATAATATCATAGTAACTTATTGTCACATGTTTACCCTGGTTGGACAGTTACTTGTGTAGATGTGGGAGGAGGGTGTTACACTCTCCAGTAGAACTGAATCACCTCGTGCAAATTTTCTACGATCATCTTAGTTTCTTGCAATAATACAATATCCATTTTAGTTTGTTGATTTTGTTTTCCAAGGATTGGAGCTTACCTTTACTCAAGCCTTGTATATTCCATGAGACTAACTTCATTGAGAAAGATTGGGGACACGGGGAAAGTAGTCCATTAGAGGACCTATTTTCCGTGATTTTGATGGAAAATCGCCAACTTCCCTGATTTCTTCTTTTGTATATTTCCTACCCTTTCTCCCTTTCTTCAATACTACCAGCTCTAATGGAGCATGGGATTGGGAGCCACCTTCCTTGATAAATAGTTGAGGTCTAGATTCCCCTTTAGGTCTAGACATGTGTGAGAACCATTGACTAAAAATATTCCTGAAGTGGACAAGTTAGTTAGGTGGGATGTCTTTTACATCATCTTTGCTCCATATACAAAAAAAATCCAACAATGATCGTTCATTAGATCCCAATCTATTTTTATTCTCCTCCATTTCTAGAATTTTGCTCATATGTGTCAAAACCTCCTTTAGCTTTCAATCTTCCTCTAGATATTTTGGCATTTTCCTTTTGGGCGTGCATTTATTTTCCTATATCATTTCTACCTTATCAACTTCCATTAATTAGAAGGCCAACTAAGAATGTTTCTCTGTTGTTTGTCCTTCTAGCTCTATATTTTTACAGGACAACATGGGTTTTCCCCCTTTTCTTTTTGGGGTGCCAACTGCAATTGTGAGGAGGACACAGGTACTTGAAGCCATTTGTGGTTGAAGTTGTTGCTGTTGTTGGTTCCTTATTGCAACACTATTTAAAACCATTCTTTGTCCTTCTTGTGGGAGCTCATGGTTTCATTTGCTAGAGTGAGTGGGTAGTCTTAGAACAGGTTCCCATACTCATGGCATCGATAACATTTAAATGACATGTGTTCATAGTCAAGTGACTTTGTCTAAATTGAATCATGGTACTCCATATCTATTGACTCTAGAAGGGATTGAGAGATGTTCATATGAACACAGATCTAGGACTATGTAGCATGTCTCCATATCTTCATGATTTCTGATATCTTTACAAAATCTCCGACCACATTCCCTATTCCTTCAAAGATATCAAGTTCCTAGAAATCCTCTGGAAGAGAGAAAAACCAGACCCAAATTGGGGCTGCTAAAAATTTCTCTTTCTCTAGGTTGTAACACTCTTCCCATTTCTTAAGGAATAACCCTGCATTATTCATGAAATAAGGGCCATTCTTAAACACTCATTTTCTATCTTCCAGATCTGCAAAAATCACCATGAAGAAACCATTGGCTCATAGTTGTAATTCCAATGCTCCACTAAGGTTCCATTTTGTTTGGATCCATTGCAAATTTCTTGTTCCTTTGGCTAGATCCTCATGAAATTACAGATCAAGGTATGATATTTCATGAACTACCAAAACTTCTCTAGTCTATTTTAGGAATCAAAAATTTGGGATTTTTGACTTCTTTTGGAAGGAACTATTTCCTTCCTCTGACTTTCCATTGCACCGCCATATCTAGGGATTATAATCCACTAGACTTATCCCCCTCGGAACCCAAATTGCTTGAGTGATGAATTATGCTTACTCTTGACAACATCATGAGAAGATGAGGGTCATACACTCCCCTACGGGGGGCCACTCATGCATCACCACTCCAATGGCAGTTTGAGAAGATGACAAACCTGCTTCCAATGACTGCTTAACCGTTCTCCCTGGCGGCTGAGGAAAACATTGTGGCACGCCCCCACAAAAATGTCTCTCTCATAAATGCATAGTTATTTTATTGTGAATAATTTTTTGAATTATTATCCAAGTTTTTTTTAATGCTAATGAGTAAATAATTTTATAAAATCTGCGCCCATGGATGAGACTATAAGGAAGGAAACATTGTGTTTCAGTTAGAACAAACAAGAGAGTGACAATTATAAAGGTTTCATGGCTAAGAAAAATGAAAAGTGCAATGTCAAGAAAAAGGGATTTAAGAAAACTGCTTTTTCCAACTCCTTTAGGAGTAATCAAGGGAGAAACTATAGGACATAAAATTGGACAAGGAGAAGGAGAAAGAAATAGGAATTGTGGTGAATCAGTTAGACCACCAATTAGGTGTTGGGGCTGCAATGAGAACCATTTGTGGAGAGTTTTCCACAAAATTTTGTGAAAAAATATAACAATAAACAACATGTAGGAAGCCTCTATAGTTAATGATATTGCTTGCAGTATTCTAAGGATTAGTGCAACATTGGATGGAAGACAAGTATATCACTGATCCACAATGGTGGAAATCTGAGGTAAATTTTTTACGAAAAATGTCATAGTACTAATTGACCCTAGTTCTACCTTAAATTATATTTCCTATACTACAATTGAAAACTTTGGACTTTAAAAGGAAAAGTGGAGTGAGCCTCATTAGTACAATTGGTCATATGAGCTAAAAGAAAAGTTATTGAAATAAGTAAAGATTGCTCATTATATTTGAATGGAATGAATACTCATTTAAATATAAACATTTATTTTTTGGGTCTTATGATGTTCTTGTTGGTATGGATTGGTTAGAACCACATAGGGTAATTTTAATTTTCTTAGATAATTCTTTCACTTGCATTAATGATGAAGGGGATATGTGTATCATCAAAGTAGTTCCAAAAGCTATTTATGCAAGGAAAATTTCCATGTTACAATTAAATAAATGTGCTCGATGTTCATACTCCGTATTTCTTTAGACTGTGAAAGAAATGCAAAGGTATCCACAAAACCACTTTTAAGTCTATAAGCTAGCCCTCCTAAACCTAGAGAGGGATCTCTATGTTAGATTTAGATTTGTTTTCTTTTAGAATTTTAGGCTAGATGTGAAAGTTCAAGGTTTGGTTTTTGA
The DNA here is from genome assembly GCA_000404065.3 of Pinus taeda. Lineage (NCBI taxonomy): Eukaryota > Viridiplantae > Streptophyta > Pinopsida > Pinales > Pinaceae > Pinus > Pinus taeda. Next base: position 31,516 of record APFE031682656.1, read on the forward strand.
GTTGATTGTTTGGTTGTTTGGTTGATAATGTAAGAAGAGACCATTGGGCAATGGAGTCAATTTGATTTTGGTGGATCTTTTTAGTAGTGACAGATGAGTTTAATAGGGAAAGGTAGGCATATTTGTTGGATCTTATATGCTTGATGAGATGGGAAAGAAGACATGATTAAGAATCCATTAAACATAGAGCAAATAAGAATTATATTCCTTAAATTCGGTTGAAAACATCAAAATTGTTCGAAAGAAAGAATTGAGTGTATTTAAGCAAATTCAGATTCTTTATTTTCTTTGAACAAAATAGATTAGAAACACATGTGAAATTACAGAGAAAGTAAAAAACAAAGACAAGAGAGAATATCACTTCACGAACAAAATTTGACACAGAAATCCTAAAAAGCTTATGTATTACTGAAAATTTGTCCACTCGAACTTGTGGAACAACTTTACATCAATAGTCCTTTTCTTCAATACAAAAATCAACCCTTACTACTTCGAAATATGAAGTATATATAGAAAAACTACAAAAAAATCTTGATTTCAAGATATCAAGGCAAAATCCTAAATTATGTAAAGATGTTTACATAAATAGTACAAAAAATTAGGAAACTAAATTTCTGCATCTGACCAGCACTATTGTTATGGATTTTTGTTGGTGACTAGACCTGAAGAATAGCAGTTGGATGTTGATGTCCTTCTAGAGATTTGATGATTGTTTAATCTAGTAACTCACACAATTTTTCCCACCTCTGTTCATTTGCCAGTTTAAACCTGATTAACTTTCGGTAAACCTCGTCTACCTCTATGAATTTCTCGAAGGTAGGATTAGTGAGAAACAAATGACTGATTTCATGTTTGATCAATAAATCATAGGTTAGGCCTTCCATGAACGCCTTTCCTGTGAGTGTGCCCTTGATTTTAGCAAATTTTTCCCTGTCTCTAGCAATGGTGTACAATTTACGCTGGTAATCTTCATGATTGACCAATTTATCTCCTATCCCTTGTAATCCAGGGAGACCTTTTTGCTGCAATATGTTGAATTTCCTATGAAATTTTTGAGTGATGTTTTCCTGACTATTGCATTTTGTCTCTAATTGCAGCATCAAATTCTTCTTAGTGAGAACTTTTCTCACTTCCAAAATGGAATTTATTATGTCTTATTTCTAGTTCTTCCAACTCTTCTATGTATTTTGAATTTAATAGTCTTATTAGATCTATAATATCACTTGGTCTGGTGCCAAGGTGTTTCTTCATATCTGCTATAAGTTCTTTTGATTTCTGGACACACTCATCTTGTTCAAAGATTATTTCAATAGATGGCCATATCCTTGTGATAGCCTCATTGATCTCTATCCATATGTTTTCTTTGCATTCTACAATGGTATCAAATATGAAATATTGGTTCTCTAAATACTCTATCTTCTTGTGAGCTTATGTGTTTTCTGTTGTTTTGCTAGATATACATTGTCTACTTTGAGCTTTTGTTCCTACAAATTAATTAATTTCTCAGTTAATTTCTCAATTTCTTGGTATTTAATAGACATATTTTCCATGGCCTTAGCGAAACCTGTTGGTGTACTTCTAGATTGTCCTTCTATTGTGACAATTGTTGTTGAAGTTGTTGCTGATGTTGATGCCTCAGTTGTCGATGTACCTACCACTAGAATTACAACCAAACGAATTTCCTACATTGCACTAACTTGCTGCTCTTTTTATTTCACAAGTGTCTCCATCTCCTTTTCCATTTTTTAAATTTGATTGTTCTGTTCAATGATGATCTTGAACAGATTCTCCTTTTTCTTCTCTTTCTCTCCATATTCCTTGGTCTATGGATCTTCAGTGGAAGCAAAGCTCAAGCTGCTTCTTCAATGTTTCTATATCTGCATTCTTGTTCCTGGTGATTTCTTTAGCTTCCTTTACATTGTTTGGATCATATCCCAGTTTAATGACCAAATCCTCCAAAGACTTTATCTTTGTGTCTTTGGCCAGAGAAGAAAATATTTCTAACTTTAATTATGCTTGAATATTATTTACTGAAACCTTAAGCCTAGTTGTTGCCTTAGCTATGTTTGTAATGGCGTCGTAAAACATTTCTCCAGACTGCTTGTGGAAGTCCATCTGGCCAATGGGATAGATTGTATCTATGTTAAAAGAGAAGATACATTGCCTGTGATCTTCTGCAGAAAATTTGTCCACTAGAACTTGTGGAGCGGATTTACATCAATAGTCCTTTTCTTCCATACAAAAATCAACCCTTACTACTTCGAAATATGAAGTACTTATAGAAAAATTACAAAAGCATCTTTATTTCAAGATATCAAGGCAAAATCCTAAATTACCTAATACATAAATAGTACAAAAATTTAGGAAACTGGATTTCTGCATCTGACTGGAACTGTTGTTTTGGATTGTTGTTGGTCACTGAACCTGAAGAATAGTAGCTAGATGTTGATGTCCTTCTAGAGATTCGATGACTGTTTACTCTAGTAACTCACACAACTTTTCCCACTGTTGTTCATTTGGCAGTTTAAACCTGATTAACTTTCGGTATACCTCATCTACCTCTATGAATATCTCGAAGTTAGGCTTAGTGAGAAACAAATGACTGATTTCATTTTTGATCAATAAATCGTAGGTTAGGCCTTCCATGAACACCTTTCTTGTGAGTGTGCCCTTGATTTTAGAAAATCTTGACCTGTCTCTAGCAATGGTATACAATTTATGCTGGTAATATTCATGCTTGACCAATTTATCTCCTATCCCTTGTAATCCAAGGAGAGCTTTTTGGTGCAGTATGTTGAATTTCCTATGAAATTTATGAGTGATTTTTTCTAGATTGTTTCATTTAGTCTCCAATTGCAGCCTCACATTATTCTTAGTGAGAACTTTTCTTATTTCCAAAATGGAATTTGTTCTTTCTTATGTCTAGTTCTTCCATCTCTTCTCTCGATTTTGAACTTAACAGCCTTATTAGAGCTACAACATCACTTGGTTTGGTGCCAAGGTGTTTCTTCACATCTGCTATAAGTTCTTTTGATTTTTGGACCAACTCATCTTGTTCAAAGATGATTTCAATAGATGGCCATATCCTTGTGATAGCCTCTTTGATCTCTATCTAGATGTTTTCTTTGGCTTCTACAATGGTATTAGATATGACATATTGGTTCTCTAGATACTATATCATTTGTGTGAGCTTATGTGTTTTTTGCAGTTATGCTAGATATACATTATATACTTTGAGCTTTTGTTCCTGAAAATGATTTAATTTCACAATTTCTTTGTCTTTAATAGACATATTTTCCATGGCCTTAGCCAAATCTACAGGTGTACTGCTAGACTATCCTTCCATTGTGATAATTGTTGTTCAAGTTGTTTTTGTTGTTGATGCCTCGGCTGTCAATGTACCTGCCACTATAATTACAACCAAAGGAATTTCTTGCAACGCACTAGCTTGATTCTCTTTTTCTTTCACAAGTGTCGCTAGCTCCATTTCCATTTTTGAAATCTAATTGTTCTGTTCAAAGATGATCTTGAATATATTCTCCTTTTGCTTCTCCTGCTCTTCATATTCCTTGGTTTGTGGATCTTCCATGGAGGGGAGCTTAAGTTGCTTCTTCAACGCTGCTATATTTTCATTCTTGTTCCCGATGATTTCTTCAGTTGCCATTACATCGTTGGGATCATATCCCAGTTTAATGACCAAATCCTCCAAAGAATTTATCTTTCTATATTTGGCTAGAGAAGAAATTTTTTTTAACTTTAATTGTGCTTGAATATTATTTACTAAAACCTTAAGCTTAGCTTCTTCCATAGATGTGTTTTTAATGGTGTTATAAAGCGTTTCTCGATATTGCTGGTGGAATTCCATCTAGTCAATGGGATGGATTCTATCTGTGTTAAAAGAGAAGATATATTTCTTGTAATATTCTGCTAATTTGGGTTGAGAAACTTTAGGCTCAAAGAAGGGAACCTAATTTTTTTTTTTGCTCTACATCAAAAGCTAACAGAAGCCTATGTTGGGTGGTGTCTATCTGTTTCCAAAACTGTGAAAAATTGGTGGCCTTAAGTGCCTAGTTCTTTTCTTTGATTTCCCTATAAATGGAAAAAATTCTTTGATCCTTATTTCTATGGCTTGCCTCTCTCGATGGTGATGAAATTGGTGTATCTGTGGTAATTTGGATCATCGGAGATGTAAGAATAATCTCCTCTCTCCTTGAAGTTGAAGGGGTACAGAGACCTGTTAGAATGATGGGTTGTTGTTGTTTTGTATTCTACTGCTGAGTTTCCCCTGTATCTGTAATCTTTTTGTTTATTGTTGTATACTATAAAATATTTAGCTGAGATCTTTGTTACTAAAGGGGAGATACTTTCTCTTGGTCTTTTCTCTGCCTTTTCTTGAGGTAATGGAGTCTATGAAGTAGATAGTACCTACTCTTCGACCTCCTGCATATTATTCTCTTACCACTCCTCCTGGTTCATAAACTATTATATTTCTAGTCTATGAGTATGGTTGTAGGGAGCATACTTCCGTTCCATTCTTAATTTAGAGATTATACCAAAAGGGTCATAAGGCCAAGTAAAGCTATGTTTTAAATTCATCTGCTTCAGGATAGCTTCTGACTCTTGTCATGTTGACCTTGAATTGCATATAAATGGCCCAACTTGTGTTTTTATTTTGAACTGTGCCTTCTTCTTGGCTGCCAGGAAATGCAACTGATAGATATTGATCATTTGCCTCATAAAATCCAAGGAAAATATTTGAATAGGTAAAATTTGGGCAGTTTATAGGGAGGAAATTCACAACCATATATTCTAATCTTTGTGTGAGATTGGTATAAATAATAGTCCCCTTTCATTGTCTCATCACTCAAATGAAAAATTCTCTTTATCTCTGGATGTATTATAGGCTCTACATCACTATTTAGCAAACTGGTTTCCATGTGCACAAATTGATCTACAAAATCACTGAATGTAAATTCAGTGTTGTTCTTCTTGACCAAGGAGGTCCAATGAATGATTGACTAAGGGTTCCCTTGACTGTCTATATTTTGTAGCTGGAAAGAAAACCTGTCTAATTGAGAATAAATAAACAAATACACCAAAATGGATGAATATCTAAAAACTCCTTCGGTTGAGAATTTCATGCATTGCTCATGAATCATTGTTGCCAAAAACTCACTGCAATAGAAAATAGTTGGTGGCTTTCACCATTGGAAAATATACAAAGAAATGAAAAAAAAAATTCATCTACCCACTAATCAGAGCAGTATCCTAAGATGCAAGAAACCATGGAGATTATCTGATTGGCCTTCTCAGGAAAAATAGAAGCAGGGTAGGGAGGGTTTGTTTTGGGAAATTGAGAAATATCAGGCAGAAAAGTTTCAAACACTTTGGCTCTTTGAGGGAAATATAATTTGTTATATATTTCTGTAAGGAAATTTGGGTGAAAAGGTTGCCCTCAGTGAGTGTTTGTTATCTGGAGCATCTTGATGAGCACCAGTATTGCAGCAAGGATGCTGCAACTCCTGGGCTCCCAGCTTTACTTATCAACCCATGGTTTGTACAAACTTGGAGGTGACAGTGCTATATGCACAAGTAAAAGTGAAGGTCCTTCCTATTGTCATTGTTCATTTGGCGAGAGACCCCAAGGGTTCCAAGCCATACTTCTATATAGTCAGAAGAAGCTTGATTCTTTGATGGAAGAAGAACAAATCTATTCTAAGGGAGCTACTCTATTGCAGTAATGAAGAAAACAACATGTAATGCTAAATCACACCATATCCTAATTAACCATTTAAACAGCTATGCTAAGCAGAATTGATAAATCAACACTAACGTAATGCTGCTATCTAAGTTACAGAAGTAAAGAGCATCAAACCATACTAATGTGTAAGCAAGGAAACTAAACTAAATTTGTTTTCACTTTTTTTGTCTTTTTTTGTGTAAATATTTATTTATTAATACAGAAGTGCGATTTCTGAGGTTTTTTGGTGTGCATTGAGTAATTGAATTATGAACTATGTGTGGAGTAGAGTAATTTTGCATAACATAAGTGTGTAGGGAATTCAAAGAGAATCTGAGAGAGAGGACAGTGCTCAGAGGAGTATTGCAATGATCAGACAATGTTGGAGTTTAATTGAATAACCAAATCAAAGCTCGAGTGGAAGCATTTAGATAATACATAGAACAAAGTTCGGGAAGGAGTCAAGCGGAAGAGAAATCGAAGATCGAAATCAGTGAAAGGAAGACGTAATGAAGTAGTAGTGCATAGAAACAGTTGGATCAATCAGATCAACGAACAGGCTTAACAGAAGATGAGCAATGGAGATCTTATTGCAGGAGATTAAGTTAATAGATGGATGGATCACATCAAGTCACGTGTCGACAGAAAGGTGGAAAACATGCAGAAATGATGGACGATCTCCATAGGTGGTAAGTAGTATCTCACGTGCCCTAAGAGCTGTAAGCGATATTCCTAAATTTCACGCGATTAGCCTAAGTGGGTGACATGTAGTACGGGAAAACCACTTTTCTCACGCGCTCTCAATCGGATATCAGTCGTGCAAGAATTCACATGAGATTGCACGATAAACGTTGGATCATGCAGGATTAATCAACGGTGGAGATTAGCCAATCTAGTTGGTGAGCGGGTGATGCGATAGTCATTGGATCAAGCGAGACGGATCGACGGTGGAGATCGACCAAGATAGTTGGCGAGTGGGTGATGTGATAGTCGTTGGATCAAGTGAGACAGATTGATGGTGGATATTTGGAGCACCTAAAGTCAAATGTTGAAATGAATACTTCAGCTACGCGACACGCAGTTGACGGTGATTGGTCAGGTTTGTTGTGGATCAAACGGTAAGGAAATCCATGGGTATAATTTGATTAAGATGTGATTTATAAATGAAGAAAGTGTTGAAGGAAATGAGAATATGAGTGAGATATTATTACAGATAGAGAGTGATGGAAAAAGAGGACGAAGAAATGAACCAAGTATTGAATCAAGACAACAAACTCCAAAGCTCATGCAAGAACTAGAAATCTGTTGTTTTGGGGTTGCTGAAGGGTCTCTTCCTCAATTCATAGTCCCAGAGGGAGGAGGTGAGGCCGAGACACCTATTGACAACCTTATGGTGATATTTTTCTCTTTGCTAACTTGCTAATTGAAAGAAGGCACAAATGGAAGCGAACTAAAACACAACCAATCTACTCTACGCTGTTGTAATCGAAATGTAGCTACTTAATCAAATGAACAATTAAACCACAAATCTATGCTAACATACATGTACAATAAAGAGGATCCTTGGTTGCTAGGGTTGGGTCCTAACCCAAGAGTTTCAGCCCTCTGAGTTAACACAATGCTCGCTCAAAACAAAACTCATTCTTATTATCAAAACCCTGGATTACATAAAAAATTGTCACAAGTCTTGCAACTCGAAAATAGAGTAGAGTTTTACAATCAAAAATCTGAATCCTACTGAGGTCCTAGGCCTCTCAACTTATACTTCTGAAGTCTCCAACGACTTCCTTAAAATTAGGGAGGCTCGGCTTCCAAACTCGAGATAAACTCGTGCCTTGACTTTCACTTGCTCTGCTGCCTTCTAGTCCTCATGATTTGGCTCTTTGCACTCTGAGCTGATGGAGGAATATTCAAATGGGGGGGTAGTAAATGAGGAGGATTTACCTCCTATAATTCCTCTCCCTTGTCCCATTCGGGCTTTGAACAAGGTCTTTTCCAAAATTCCTTGCTTTTATCCTTTAATCCTTCATTAAATGCACATTAGACCACAAAGAAAAATATCCAACTCTAACTCATCTCATAAACAAAATAAAATCAAAAGTGTGCAATAAGTTGTGAAAATAGTTAGTTTGACTAAGCTATGAGGTGAATTAAGGTCCATATAATAACCCAATGATGAGGCTCATCATTACCCCCTACTAAAAGTGTTGCTCATCCTCTGAGAAACTTAGTCAATGTCCATGCCATTCATGGCTCTGGTAGCCTCGCTGACATCCCATGCCTCTATTGTGGTATCTTCTTCTTGTTCATAGAATCCTTCCTTCCTTTCTACTTCTTCCCACTGCCTCTTTTGCTCTTCTTCTTTTCTCCCTTCTAGCATCCCTAGGAGTAGTGGTGGAATGAGTTTTAGGCCTATCCAATTGACCTCCAACCTTTGCATTGATTACTTATACATAGGTGTCTTGTTGAGTGCCTCTCTCAACCTTTGAGGGGAGTGGTATTCTCTGATCTTCAAGTTGCGTGGCAGTGTGTTCCATCTCCTTAAGCAAGCATGTATACTATCATCTCCTAGCAACTTTAACATATCTTCAAAATATGAAATTGCTTTCTCTTGGGAAGCAAGATATCTAGGTTCCAGCTCAGGATCATTTGCAATTAGATTATGGGTGTTGATTAGGGCCATGGGTTTTGATTGTTCAGCTCTGATGAAAAGAGGTTCGTTTTTCTCTTTGGCCAATATTATTTTCATCTCTGTAACCCTTTATTCCTCATGGTTCATCCATGATGCCAAATCCATTAATTGTAGATCTCCTAGATCGGCATTAGGATCCCAAACATTCATGTCTGTGAGGGCCATGTTGTGCAAGTAAAACTCAACCATTTTGGCCCTATCCTCTAGTGTACTTTGATAAAAAAGATCAATAAACTACCTGTAGTCCTGAAATGGCATGTTGCCCCTTTGTGCTAGTGTTTTAATCTGAAATTGCAGCCATTGTTCTCTGAGGTAAAGAGCATAGGATTTAGTAGGAATCCTACACTGGATGGCTTCCAAGGAGAGGCTGGCCATACATGCTAGTTGTTTTCCCCTTTCCTACAGTTGTCCTCTCAGCCATGCATTTTCCCTCTCAAGTTGATCTCTCATTATTGCTTCTCTGTCCCTTAAGCCACTTAGCTCTTTACCCATTTCCTTAAACTTCTCTTCCATGTGCCCAATGTCTTCCACCCCTTTTTCAGGTATCACCCTGCCTCCTTCAATAAACTGGTAGTAGGAGTCTAGGTTAGATTGGGGACTTGGTTCCTTTGTCTCAATGTCTTCCTATTTTGTTTCTTGCTGCTCCCCTACCTTGATTTCCAATTTTTGTGCTTCCTGTATTTTTTGTTGTGGATCCTGTAGGATGGCCTTACCCTTTAAGGAAGTTGATCTGGTACTAGGCCTCCTTACATAGGTGATTGGTGACTTAGGGGAAGGAATTTTGTCTCTTGGCGTAGGGGAATCTTCAATCTCAATAAGGATTTTTGTTGATATTTGTGGCTTCCCTTGTTTGATTCTTGTGCTCTTTCTTGTTCTGAAATATAGAGGGGTTTGCCTCCTTCTTTTCCCTTTTTTCTTGACTAGGGTGTTGAGAGCAGTGAGGGCAGCTGTTGCCTCCCTCTCAGGGGCCTCTGAAGACACCCTAGGTGAATCCTCCTTGTGTTATTCCCCTTTTGTTTCAATGCTTTCTTCCTCTTTGTTTTTCTTATCTTCTTCCTCTTGTTGTTCTTCCTCATCTCCATCAATTTCTTCCTTAGTTTCCTCCTCTATTTTAGCATCATCCTCCTTCTTTTATCCCTCTTATTCTTCTGTTCATCATGTTCCTTTGTATTAGTTTATTCTTCATCCATCTCATCCCCATATAGCTCTGTATCTTCTTCTTCTTGTTTTTCCTCCTTCTAACTAACAGAAGGACTAACATCATAGGTGAGGTTTTTGATGTCATCCTTTGCTGGCAAGTCTTTGAAGACTGACCATGTTATAAGGATCCTGAGGTTTTGGAGGGCATCCTTAATGAGGATCCTGATCAACCCATGGTGAGCCAATTGTTGGGAATTCCCTTCCTTTACTTTGTTGTTGGAGTCTATGAGTGATTGCATCAAGAAATAAGGTATGTTGAGTCTTTGGTGAACTGGTGTCTCTACCCCAAATCTTAATTCTTCAAGGACCCTAAAGTGGTAGCCAAAAAAACACTGTATCTACCCTCACATGGGACATATTTGATGAGTTGGTAGCCTACCTCACTCCATGGGTATGGCAGACTGTCCCTCCTTACTCCATTTTTATCCTCTATGGGTTCTTCACCTTCTAAAAGAAATTTCCTTTTTGCCACCTGATTGTCTGCTTTGTCTTCTTTTCTCCATGGAATTCCTAGGGGGAGTGTTATGTTATGACCCTACTGATGAGCTTCGGGGCGATATATATAGGACCCTCTAACTATAACAATGGCATGGATTCTACTGTATGGGGTGAGGGAATGAGAAAATTCTTGAGCCACCTTATCATCATACCCAGTGAATTTTTCGAAAAACCCCATCCATTGGTGTCTTATAAATATTTCAAGAACTTGGGGGTGTTGTTGTATCCTCACAGTGTTTGTGGGTTCTCTCCTATTAAACACTCCTTTGTGAGGCTTGAGGGATAAATGAGAGGTTTGACACAATAATTTTAACTTTAGGAGAAAACAAAGTTTCCTGTGTATGTAATTCACCTCCCATAGTTGTTATATCCAGTAGCTTTTAGAGCATTTCTAGTTCATTTTCTTGTAAATGGGGATGGATTTTTAGATCCTACCTCTTAAGAATGGTGGCAGTGGACAATTCTTGTGATATTCCCTCTTGAACCCCTCTTTGGCTATCCTGTAGACAGCTCTTGTAGGAATTCCTATCATGCTCAGGTAGAAATTCTCTTGCAGTACGATGGATCCTTGCTTCCGATGGGTGGCCATAGTTATGAGAGTGACTTGAGTGAGGAAGTTTCAAGGAGGTGGAATGCATGAACGCATGCAAACGTTGTTTTGTTTCCCTTTATGAATTTTCAGGGTGAGGTGGTGTGCTGGCAGCAGAGGTATGTTTTCCATTTTTGGTCCATTTGTCCCCACTACCACCTCATCATTCCCACTCGTAATCATCTCCCACCTCATATATCCATAGTTAACCACTTCTTGTCCTACTCCTCCTCTGTCTTTGAGTTGTTTGTAGCCACGTGTTAGAGGACACCTGGTTTTGTATGTGATGATTGAATGAAGGTGGCCAAGTTAACTGGCCACCATTTCACTTATAAACCAACTACCTCACAACCCTTACAGCTTTTGATCAAATGATGCATATGATTGAGTGCATGGGATACTTACCTGTGGTCTCGATGCAATGTTGCAGTTGTCGAAGATCAGAGGTGTTGCGTTGTTTATTTGCTGCATGGTCATTCTTCTCCTCCTCTGCTACCTGCTAATGGTTTCTTGGCTTTTGTAGGTGTCTGTGACTGAAGATCTGATGTTGTTGTTGCTGTGGAGCCCCTGGATCATCTTAGTGAAGACCTGTGGTTGATGATTGATATTCTGTGGGATAGGCTGCTACAGGATTTCCTACAAGATGTCTTGTAGCTGCTTCTCCCTTAGAATTTCTTAATCATGTGTTGAGAATGCAACAAGATGATGGAGCTTAGTGAAAAGAAGTCGCCTTCACTAAGTGGGCCCGCTGGGCAAGTTTTGGCGCAAAGTCTATTTTTAGACTATGTCTATTTTTAGACATATGGATCATGGTCTATGAGGTGCAGAATGCTATTTGTGGATGATTGGTCATGTTGGTAAAAATAGATGGAATTATATTTTTAGAAAACAACGGAGGTACTGTCGGTCTAAATATAGAACAGTCGAATATTATTAGCCCTTAATAATATTTGGACTATAAACATTATCTTATTCTCTTGGAGCACATCAGTTCGAGCTATAGATGTGGCACATTAAGCTGCCATAATGAAATACGTGGTTCCTATGGGTTAACTTGAGCTATTGCATGGAGGACTTCAGTTAGGACTTCAGTGATTGAGTTCTGTGGAGTTGGATTAGGAGTTGATGGAGTTGTGTTCAGTTTGACTTAGTTGAACTAGTTGCAGTTAGTCTAACTGGCAAATAGACTAATGTTGAATGGTGTGAATTAGTTATTAATTAATTCACTAATTATTAACTCATAAAGCAACTGAATAATACATCAATAACTCAGTGCATGGACAGTTCAGTGGAGACAAGTGTTAGAGGTGAGTGAAAGGGCAAGACAGCTGTCAGTTGTGACTATAGTTTTGCATGTGATTTGCACAATCAGTGGGATTGAGTTGCCAATGAGGATTGCGTAGTGTTACACAAGGGAAACACATGAATAGATCAGCCATTCTCATCCATTCTCTATGCAAGATTGCACAGTGGAGGCAGGCAAGCAGTGGAGGAGATTTGAGCCAGTGATTGATTCAGATCTGAGCTGTATTGTGTGTAACAGGTGGAGATAGTACTGAGTACTTGTGAGGAGTATTGTACTATGTATTGTTACATGTTATCAATCAATATAATATACAAATAGTTGGGGGTTTTCAGCTGTATGCTTTCCCCGTGATATACTGTGTTGATATGTGTGATTGATGTTTCAATTTGCGCATGCGATTGATGTTTTAATTCTGCAAATTGATGATCAACGTAGAGGAGGTTATGTATTATGCATGCATTC
>APFE031682658.1:0-17287 GCA_000404065.3 Pinus taeda
CTTACCAAGTATGCACACTTTTGTGCATTATCACATCCATTTAAAGCCAGTACAGTTTCTATGGCATTTATGGAACAATTCAAAAGCTACATGGAAATCCAAAGATTATTGTAAGTGACAGAGATCCCATTTTCACTAGAAATTTTTGGACAGAATTATTTTCTTGTCTTGGTACTCAGTTAGCTCATAGCTCATCTTTTCATCCTCAATCTGATGGGAAAACTGAGATAGTAAACAAATGTTTGGAAGGATATCTTCGTTGCTTTGTATCTGATAAACAGACACAATGGGTCAAATGGTTGCCTCTGCTGAATGGTGGTATAACACTTCCTTCCATACAGCAACAAAAATGACCCCATTTATGGCACTTTATGGGTATCAACCACCATCCATCACATCATATTTAAGAGAAAATTCTAAGGTTCAGGCAGTGGAACATCACATCGAACATCAACAACAAGTCCTCCAACTCTTAAAGGATAACCTCGTGTTGGCACAGAATAGAATGAAACAACAGGCAGATCAACATTGCAGTGAAAGAAGTTTTGATGTAGGTGATTTGGTATTCTTAAGGCTACAACCATATAAGCAAATGTCCCTCAAGCAAGCTAAGAAGGATAATAAATTATCACCAAAGTATTATGGTCCGTACAAGGTGTTGCAAAAGATTGGTACTATGGCATACAAATTGGAGCTTCCTGCAGCTTCTCGATTGCACCCAGTTTTCCATGTTTCATGTTTAAAGAAGGTTATAGGTGACAAGCTCCCAGTTCAAACAATATTGCCAGAACATGACGAGGAAGGAAAAATTATATTGGAACCAGAAGCAGTCACAGAAACAAGATCTCGACAGCTACGAAATCGATCAATTTCAGAGTATCTTATCAAGTGGAAGAACTTATCTACGAAAGATTCCACATGGGAGGATGAGAATTTTATATAGAAGTATCCAGAACTACTCAAGCGTTGAGGAAAACACTTTTTTTGAAGGAGAGGGGCATGTTGGGTCCCTATAATACTAGTGATTACCCCATTACTATGGTAGTTGTACCCCTTGTTAATATTGTTGTGCCCCTATTGCCCCCATATTTTTATTACTGTGCCCCATAGAGTCCCTCTATTGTTATTTTTTTGGCTTTGTATTATTATTGTTAGGTCGGCTGGGTTATATTGTGACTCCTTAGACTCCTATATATAGAAAGGAGGTTTTGTCATTTGTATCATCCCAGAATTGTTCATTTATGTAATGTAAAGGAGGTTGCCCCCTCGAAGAGGTTGAATTCTAAGGCGTTGATCTATATTTTCTATCTTTTCGCGAGCTGGTTTCATAACAGAATTCATAGTAGGTGTAAGAAGAGTCAGAAACATGGTGGAAGACTGAGGTCCAAAATATCACAGACCTTCTCTCTCCTTTGGAATCCAATTTTCTGATAGGAAATTGAAAACTGTCTGGCTGATAATATAGAAATAGATGATATATATAAGATGTATACTTGAAGACACCTTCTATGTCTAAACTCATGGATTGGTCATGGATCTTGTTGGCAATGAATGTAGCATAGTCATACTTGACAGCAGGGGGCTGTCTTGGAGTAAATATGGACAAAAAAACTAATGTGGTCTCATCAACATATTCACTTGTCTTAAATCCCAGGATATAGGATATCATATCAATAATGAATTTTCCAACTTCATTGAACCAGACATCTACATATGGAGGTGGGACTCGGTGCTGGCAGTCTAGTTTCATGAAAGTTTGAGTAATCCAGGTTATCTCTGAACTGGGCAGTTTAGGGCCTTGCTCAAGCAAGAATCCCATAGAAAGAGGAGCCAGAGGCTGAGTGGGTTTGAAGTGTAACATCTCATTGATGGATTCAGGAGTTATATAAAAGAGGATAGTTCCAGTGGGAGTCATAAATGCTCTCTACGTAGGTTCATAATTGTCACAGCATATGTGGATAATATCAGGGAATACATTGACTGAGGGGAGGTAGTACATGGGAAGGTTGGATTCCCATATCCCATAGAGATCAAAGTTACTTTGGTGAATGTTCCTAATTTCACAAAATGCCTGAAGGTGGTTTTTGTCACCAGTTAAGTCTTGTATTTGAAAGTCTCTGTCAACCAAGGGCAACCACTCCAACTCTTTATGAGGTGCATTGAGGGGAGAAATGTTCAGGGCCACTAGAGCTTCCATTGTTCAATTCTCTAGGTTTTTAAGCTGGAGGTCAAGATTCTGTGGGAAAAATGAGCAGAATGGCAGTTCTGGTGTATTTCAGTGGGCTAACAGACTGTTCTGCTCTTGAATTTGGCTCTCACAGGAAGAACTTTCAGTTGAAAAGCAGAATTTACACGGTTACTAGTAAATTCGATAAATACCTAGAATATAGAGGCAAACTGAGTAAATGCAGTCTGAATAATGTAGTACGGAGCACGCTGCTAGACTTTGTTGGTCAGGGTGGTGGACTAGAGCTTCGGTAGCTATTTTGGACATAATTCGCATGCAACAGCCTCGCAAAAACAACGAGTAAAATGGGTGAAAATGATAGTTTTTACGAGTTTTTAACAAAAATTTGGCTTTCGGGGGTTTTTGGCGTTTTTCGGTTATATGATGTCAGCATGACGAGACACCTTGTCGCGTAGTGGGGTACAGAAGGGTGACATGGAGGTGACGTGGCGATGACATCAGCAGGCAGGGTCAGCGGGAGGGTGGTAAGCAGTATCGGCCCACACCGCTTTTGGGTTCAAGCAGTTCGGGCGGAGGGGCAACAAACAATGCGGGAGGGTGACACGTGTCCCAGGTACGGGCGGCAATATTGCAGTTCCCCGGGCAGTAAATATTGGCAACAGGGGGCCTAGCGATACGCATGGAAGCCATCCGATGGTAGGGCGCTGATCGAATGGTTGACACTCTTCGAAGGCGATGGAGGATTAGGGCGTGGGGCCCATGTATATAAACAATGATTTTAAACATATCGAGGTGTTTTCCATTGGTTGTCGGGGGGATTAAACTGTTAATTAACCAAGTGTTAATTAACTTCAAATATTTGTGCACGGGAAGGGTTTTTATATGGTTCCAAATGAACTTATAATCCTATTAAAACAATGGCATATTGCTATATTTAGCAGGGGCGGGAATAATAGAATTTGGGGGTTTTTTTCTCTTATATACATAATACGGGGGGGGACAAACTCTATGGGGATTTATATAATACTGTTAGCAGTTAATATGAGTTTATGAAGAGGTTTTTGATAACTTAGGCTTAGGAGAAAACAAAGGTTTTACAAGAAATGTGGCTTCTTTTCCTTAGTAGAAATAGAGATTTACTCAGGCTTTTTCATGAAATAGAGTTATTTAGGAGTATTGAGCAGATTTCAATATCCTTGTGGGGAGGTTAGTAAGTGATTTTGGAAAAGGGTGAGGAGAAGTTAGAGATGACTCACTTGATATGTAACCAAACAGCTGCCATGGTACTCATGATAACAATTAGATGAACATCTTTGAGAAACAAAATTAACCATAAGCATGCTTCTGTAACACCAAAACTTCCTACCCAGCCTACTGTATCTAACATTTTTTTTTCTTTTTTTGTGGGTGCACTTGGACTGGCAGACCCTTTCAATCTTTTTTTCTTTTCATTGCAGTCCCATCTAAGTTTGTCCTTATTTCTTCCAAGGGCTCAGTTTTAACAGTTGAGCTCCTTTGCTTCTCTACCTATCTATTCACCTGCCAAGATTGAGCAGTTTGGACAAGTATTGTTTCTCTATCTCTAAGACAAGTAAATTCAAACATGAACTGGCCAGGATTAAATTGTTTGGCCATTCATCAATGGTGGCATGGATTAGCAAGTTTCACACAATAAGATCATTGCAACAATAGAATAGTAGTGGCTTGTTGGACTTGCACACTTTCCTGGTCCTTTGTTTGGGGTTCATTTCTTTCATTTTCTTGACCATTTCATTTTTCTTTCCCTTTGAGTTTTCTTTTAGGGCATACCCTCTTTACATTTTTTAATTTTTTTGATTTCTTGGGAATATGGAAAACCTTTGCAACCAGCCAAAGGTATGAACATATTAGAGCTCTTCAATGTCAATCATGAAAAATGACATTTATTGGTATAGGAACCTAACAGGTGGTTGCCTCTGAAAATTACTTCTTGACTCTTCGAGGCAAAGTTCTCATCAATTGCCTCTATCAGGACAATGTCAGATACATAAGTTTTTATTTCCCCTCTCTTGATCCATTCAAAACCTTGAACTCTGAATGCTAATTTCCTTTCCTTCTAGGTCAAACGTTAGATATAAAAATAAGATTTTTAAGAAAATGGGGAGCCCCTCCATAGGGCTATTACCATTTCTATCCATCATGAGGGTTTCTATTAGTTTTAATAATTGGAAAGGATAGATGAACAAAATAGTGGCAGTGCCCATGATCTCTAGTCGTAATCGGTAGTCATAGATCAGAGAAATTCCAATGATAATTAACAGCACATGTCTATGAATTGATTGTTAAATTCCAATGATAATTAATAGCACATGTCTATGAATTTCTTGTTGTGCGAATACCACCGCAATATATTTTGAATGGATCAAATTTCGCTAGATGGTTCTTGAACCAACAATTTATGTTCTGTAGGCCTAAATCCTCAAATTTATGTAAAATTTATTGAATGAAAGCCGCTAGCCTTTTCATTATAGTAGAATTGTGTAGTTGAAAATGCTTATAGAAAATAATTATATTAGACACTAAAGTAAATATTTCTTTCATTTGCAATGGGACATGGTTTGGATAGATAGAGTCTGATATGGATCTGGAAAGTGTATTTTACCAGACAACATTGTGCTATGAATGGCTAACAACTTTTACGATTTGGGCAAGTTTAGCTGTCATCTCCTAAGTTTGGTTCTTATTGAAGGGTTTTAATTTTACTTTGTCTATATTGTTTACATTAATGCAAGAGAGATTCCAAAATTATTGTGAAAAACCTTGATCATTGATAACTTGAAACTGCTGCAACCATGGCATTCATAAAGCTTTTCCTTGCTTGTTTGCACGTTACTTTTGGTTGATACTGCCTTAGTATGAAACCTAATATCTTTTATACAATTCAAAGATACCAACTGCAACAACTAATTGTCAAACAAAGAAGATGATTTACATCCATGATTGTTTTTTCATGTCAATATAAAGATCACTATAGAGGCTCTACAGGGAGGTTTTTCATACAAGCCATTATGTGCCTAACTAGAATTTGCAGTGTGACCAGTGCAGAGGCCATTTCTAGCTATTTCCCTTTTAGCATAGCCATAGAGGCATGAGTCTCTAACTCCACTGACACAAGTTGAGTAGTTGGCTTCTTGTTTAGGTACGTGGCTTGGATAGAGAGAGTTTGATATGGATCTGGAAAGTGTATTTTACCAACCAATGTTGTATTGCAGATGGCTAGCAACTTTTAGGAATTCACTTAACCCCCTGATAATGTTGCATTCACTTATGTCTCTACCACATCTTTCTCACAGTGGTGGGAGACCCACCCTTAAACCTTTAATCTCACAAAGGCTACAACAGATGTTGCAACAGTGATAGTGCTTCCATAACTCTTCCCAACCCTTGATGGTTATCCCAGTTGGCCCACAAAACCCACGCAATTAGAGATTTTGTAAGGGTGGAGTGCACATTATGCCATCAATGGCGAGCCCTAGGTTATTATGCCCATCAACAAGGTAACCTTCAATGTTAGGGAGGGTGAGAAATCCTAGATAGATCGGTCAATATGACACACAGGAACCATGGCTATCAAGGTATGATTCTTCTAAAGTGAGAGATGAGGATAGTGCAAATTTAGTGGGTGGATAGTCTTTAACCGTAATATCCTAAATCCATGCGAAATTTATTGAATGGAAGCGGGTAGCCTTTTCATGATATTAGAACAGTGTAGTGTGAATAGTGTGTATCACTGGTTGAAAATGCTTATAGAAAAAAATTATGTTAAACACTGGAGTAAATATTTCTGTCATTTGCAAAAGTACGTGGCTTGGATAGAGAGAGTCTGATATGGATCTGGAGAGTGTCTTTTACCGACCAAAATTGTACTGTGAATGGCTGTCAACTTTTACTAATGCACTTGCCTCCCCTGATAAGTTTTGTTCTTACTAACATCATAGATGATCGACTATCTTTGTTTAGAACTATTGCTTTGGGAATATTTAGCATTCTTGGAAAAACACCTAACCCTTTAGATCTAGTAGTAGATATAGAAACAACAGACAAAGTAATCTTAACCTTTTCTAGAATCAATGGATAAAACAAGAGAGAAGAGAAACCTACTTGTAGTTTTCACTAGCTCCTTGCCTCCCTTGACTGATTTTGCTACTCCTTTCCATACTTAAGTCACTTGGAAGGTACCTACACAATCACAAAACAAAAACTAATCAAAGCATAATGATCTATTGCTTATAAATAACATGGAATCGAAAACATGATATACATATGAATGCATTAACATATAGCACAAGCATAAGGAAAAAGTCTTGAAAAATTTATTGATAAGAGGAAAGATTACAACCCATATGATCTTGATCTAGTGTCATCCTTCCAATTCAATCCTTCATCACCTCATGAAAAGCAAGACACTCCAACACTATTACAATACTTGCACTCAATTCTAATCTCATATCACCAACATCTCCTTATAACTCAATATTTTCAACCCCTGATCTCTTAGATGAGCGATCTATTTATAGCTGAGTGAAGGAAGTTATGCCCTCAATGATGTTCATGAATGCCTTTCTAAATTTAGAAATCAGTTCCATGGAAGAAGGGATAGGGGACTGATGTTTCCTAATTCCCTTTCTCATCCAAAAGTGAACTCAAAGGTGTATCTAGCATTTGAGAAACTTCTAGAGGCTTCCAATGGATAAGGAATCTTCAAACCGTCACAAAACTTTTCTCAAATTCACTCAGCACGGGCCAAAGAGGGACCAAGTGCGCTGCATAGCACCTAGTGAGTGTACGGTTTGCATTGTAGCGCACCCTAATGAAGGCCTACCTGCACTGATCTTCTTAGAGGTATTTTTTGGATGCTTTTAGTGATGGAACTTCTTTGGAAGTAAGGCATTCTGATGACTAACTTCTTTAGGGAATGTAACAACTTGTACTAGGGTTTGATGGGTCCTAATAATATCAATCCATAAGTTGGGGTTGATGTTCCCAAATCGATCTGTAACAGTTTCCCCCTAAAGCATGAAGTTGTAAATATCTATGTTGGGTGAAATTCTTTATCACGAGGAGAGGAGGTTTCTAACGGAAGGGGACCTACATCAATTACAATACATATATCATGATAATTTGATTTTTCTCATGAACTAGCTGAGGGAGACATATCCATGCTTAGCTTATAAACTTTCATTACATATACAAATATAGACCCATGAATGGTTGACCATAAATGTAAGGCCATTGTACATTTGGATTAGTACTCCTAAAAATATCGCAGCCCAGATGAATGAAACTAGATCCAAGGTCTTCAATCTCGTCCATATTTTGCTCAAGTACAAATCTAACCATATGAATAGATGTTGTGAATTCGAACATGGAAATACATAATCTGATTACTAGACAATGATGTGAGTTGTTAACAGACATGAGAGGAATCACCGATAATGATAATGACCCTCAAGGTACTACAATACATTTCGCATGGTGTGAATAAATCATTTGATGTTGAACACCATACGAAGTCTTTCGGTCAAAGGTCATTGATATCAACCTATCGCCGGAAGCGAGAATCCTGTTATTGATGTATGCAAGATTCAAGGTACTAAAGGGGTGTTTCTAAGTTAACTTCTTAGACGACGTGCTGATGTCGACAAGAAGCAACTTGTCGCAGGAGGGCCTTGATGTATCCCACATCTATGACACAAAACAAGGTAAATGATTTTGGAAATGAAAATTGACTGGCGACACAAGGTTCATGAATGGTAGCCATAAAAATGAAGGTTTATAGTATTGCAACAGATGAAGTTTGAACTGAATTACTTCTCTTGAACATATCGGCAACACTGAATGAATTCGCAGCATTGACCCAAAACCAAGTAATGGATGGTATGATAGACCAGTGGTGTGATAACCATCAAGCAAATAACCCAACCCAAGTAGTCACGGAGATGAAGTGAAAGTGTCATGTTCAAGAGTGACTTGCTACCATAAAGTTTTCTCGACTTTTTCCCTTTTTCACCGGTCATTGTTGACTAGTACCTCTTTATTTTTTTATCAAGCTTGAGGAGGATAACATATGCTTGTCGTATAATTCACCCTTCGGGTGAACCCATCGCTATTTGATGCTTTAACGAGTCTAGCAAAGGTGAAACTTAGCGTTATCTTAGATGGACAAGCTTATCGCTTTTTGATGTTTTAACGAGTTTAACGACAAAGACAACTTAGTCCTTTTCATGTTTAGAGAGTTTGAAAAGGGACGAAAAGGAAACTCCACAAGTTCTTTTTCATAAAATAATCTCTCAAGTCCGAAAAAGAGTAAAATAATTCAAGAGAGATATCGTTTCCAATCCTTTAACGAGCTGAAAAAGACAAGCGCTCGACAATATTTTCATATTTAGACAGTCTGAAAAGAGCTTAAAGAGGACTCCATTTTGAGGAACGAGTGGTGTCTAGGATAGCAAATGGTTTCGATGATGTGGAACTTCTCAAAACATGTTGATTTATGTGAAGAGGCTAGCTAATAAGACCACTCATTGCAATTGTTCCTCAAAAAGGGTAAAACAACCAAGTGAAGCATATGATCAGCCAAAAGGATGGTGGCGATGGGATGAAAACAACCAAGGCTCATATGACTAAAGAGGTTGATAGAATGGCAATCACGAGGGTTAGACTGGAAATAGGTTCATTTTTAGATAAGCTTGAACCATATGGAACTATGCTTGGATTCAGTTTCATTGTTACACAAGCTTGAAATGAAAAATTATGCTTGAGATTCAGTTTCATTTTTACACAAGCTTGAAATGAAAAGCTATGCTTGAGATTGGTTTACATGCCCCCAGCATGATGAAAGGGAGAGTCTCTTGTAACCAGATTGAAGTCGCTGGGGTGAAGCAGGACGGTTATCCAACACTTTTTGGCTTCGTCCAGATAGGGGCAAAGGTGAATGGGGTGTTTCCCTTCACATAACCTACAAGGAAGCTTAACTTTACCACTAGGTGCATGCCTCCTAAGCTTCATTACATTCACCTAAGTAGACTAATCGTGGCTATTAGGTGGATGGAATGAAGGTTCATTTACGAGATCAAGTGAAAGACTCGACTGGGATTTTACGAGATCTACTCAAAGACTCGACTTGGAACTTTTCTCCAGGGGACCTTGTTTCATTTTTTTAACGAGCTTGACATAAGACAAGGAACTATTCTCATACTCCTTGTTTCATTTTTTAATGAGGTTGACACAAGACCAGGAACTATCCTCATAGGCCTGTTTCATTTTTTAATGAGGTTGATACAGTAAAAGAACTATCCTCATATCCTTGGTTTCATTTTTTAATAAGGTTAACACAAGACCAGGAACTGTCCTTGTAGACCCTTGTT
Source organism: Pinus taeda (assembly GCA_000404065.3). Lineage (NCBI taxonomy): Eukaryota > Viridiplantae > Streptophyta > Pinopsida > Pinales > Pinaceae > Pinus > Pinus taeda. Next base: position 9,595 of record APFE031682658.1, read on the forward strand.
TCATTTTTTAACGAGGTTGACACAAGACCAGGAATTGTCCTCGTGGGCCTGTTTCATTTTTTAATGAGGTTGACACAGTAAAAGAACTACCCTCATACCCTTTGTTTATTTTTTAACGAGGTTGACACAAGACAAGGAACTATCCTCATATTCCTTGTTTCATTTTTAACGAGGTTGACACAAGATAATGAACTATCCTTCATATTCCTTGTTTCATTTTTTAACGAGGTTGAAACAAGACAAGGAACTATCCTCGAACCCTTTGTTTCATTTTTTAACGAGGTTGACATAAGACAAGGAACTATCCTCGATACTCCTTGTTTCAGTTTTTAATGAGGTTGACACAAGACAAAGAATTATCCTCATGGACCTGTTTCATTTTTTAACGAGGTTGAAACAGTAAAAGAACTATCCTCATATCCTTTCTTTCATTTTTAATGAGGTTGACACAAGACAAGGAACTATCCTCATGGACCTGTTTCATTTTTTAACGAGGTTGACACAGTAAAAGAACTATCCTCATATCCTTTCTTTCATTTTTAATGAGGTTGACACAAGACACGAAACTATCCTCATATCCTTGGTTTCATTTTTTAATGAGGTTGACACAAAACCAGGAACTATCCTCGTGAGAGCCTATTCAAAACTCATAAGAAGTCATGAAGGAGAGATCTGATTCCAATTCCCCCAGTACATGATGTAAAACATCACTGAATTAAGAGTCAGTTGATGTAGGTATAGAACAGGTTGCCACATAATTAACCCGTGGTAGAGATGATACCATTGGTACAAAAGGACCATTTAGGGAAGATGGTTGATTGGGAGCCATATTGGGATCGGGAAATGAAAGCTGGTCAACGGTGACAATTTTGCCTTCATGCAGGAAACAAATCACTCGAAAGAGTGTTGAAACAATAGCTCCCATGTCATAAACATAGTCGTGCCCTAGAAGTAAATTGTAATCTAAAGGGTCTGGGACTACCATCACATTCAGATAAACAATTTTTCCTCCCAAAGTAATAGGTAACTGAGGGAGGATCCCTAATGGTTGACTAGTTCCTCTATTAAAACCCGACAGATCCTAGGTAATAGGCAAAAGTGGTGGAACCAAGGGCTTGCTAAGCAGTTGAGGAAAGGATACTCATTGATGCACCTTCATCTATAATAGTGCCAGATACAATCATATTACAAACTTTTACTATGATCTGGAAAGGCACATAAGAAGGAAGGTGGAATCCTGCCAGTCGATTCCAATTAAAGGAAGTGACTAGACTACTTGGAGAGGGTACTGTAGAAATGGGAGAATTAACCCCTTGAGTTACGAGAGCGGGAGGATTGTCTTCCTATCTTGATGGAACAGGAGGACTGCCCCCAAGCTCATTAGAATCTGAAGAAAAAAAAAAGAACTTGAATGGTATCATATTCACTCTCTTCGGGAAAGGTATTATTTACTGAAGGTGAAATCGGGTCAGTTGTTACCTCGACCTGTTGATTTGGGTCGGGTATAGACTCATAGGATTCACTTTCAAAGAGAGTGGTTTCGACCGACGGTTGATCTTGGTCAATCAATTCATCAACTAATCAAGGATTAAGGGATAGTCTCTTGTAACTAGATGGAAGTCATTGTGGTAAAACAAGACAGTTATCCAACACTCTTTTGGCTTCGTCCAGATAGGGACAATGGTGAATGGGGTGATTCCCTTCACATAACCTACAAGGAAACTTAAGTCTACCCTTTGTTCCATGAACTTTACTGCCACTAGTTCATAGTGTGTCACCATCATGATCTCCAAAAGTTGATGACATAGGATGATGTGATTGGGAAGACCATTCTTCTAAGATCTAAGAAAAATCAGGAAAATTTCGAAGAATATGGTCTCTCGCACAAAGTTTGCATGGATATCGAACTTTGTGAGGCTTAACAGACGGTTTCTCATCAGATGTTGGTTTCAAAGCAATGATTTCTTGATTGTCCCTTTGCTGAATTTGCTTCTTCTTCTTCTTCCCTTTCTTCTTCTTCTTAGCCACCTGGTTACTAGTACCAATACTTTCACCAGGCGAAGAGGAAGAAGGGGAGGAAGAAACAAAAGAGGAAGAAGGCAAAGGGTCAACTTTAGGATCAACTAGAGGTTGATTTTGCCCAGTTGGAGGTGTACTCGATTGCAGAGAAATCACAACATTTTGAACCAAGGAGGTTGAAAACAACCATATTGGCAATCCAATGATAAATCTTAGAAGGGACAATGTAGCCATATAAGGAGTACCAATATTTTCAAAAGGAAGAAAAGGACTAGGATTCCCATCAAAAGGAATTCCTTGATTGGTGGACTCCGGATTTGTCGCCATATGCTTCAACCTAAGATCAACTAAGGAGCGAGCGTGGAGGATGTTATCCGCAGTCAATTAATTTTATTTTAATCAAAGTAATGTAACAAAACAAAAGAGGGATAATCTAGGCAAAAGGTTTACCAAGCAACTGTGAACTGCAGAATACCTCCTCGTGAACCAAGAAGTACGGACAGGTAATTTCCCCAAATGTTGTGTTCGGTGTATCACAGTGTACAAGGCAGCTAACTCAGTTACCTAAGGATGGATAGCAACCTATATTTGTCCTCCCATATATACCCGAAAGTACATGGAGTCCATAAGAGCAATGTCTAATGCAAAGCCGCACAATAAGAGCATTCTCATATACTTTACGTACTGTAACGTTGCCCTATATACCCGAAGGTACATGGATGAGCTACAATATACTCACATACGTGGAATGAGGTATCACATTCGGGATGTATTGCAAACAAGTTAGCGACAACTTCTTTATTTTACAACGCTAGAACACATCTCTAGCCTAGACCTCTACATGTTTTTCATTAGGTGACAATGCTCCATTAGGTAAATTCAGATAAATTTTAAGTTGATCTTCTTTAGAATTTTCCTTTCAAGGTTCACCACGTGATGTATGTTTGCAATTCCTAAAATGCAACTAATATGATAAGCATTTTTTCCATTCAATTTAACAATGAAAATCCTAGCTACTAGGGATAGAGCAAACAAGTACTTTTTTATCAATCAATAAAGCGCACAAACTAGATGCAATTCCCTAAACCATTCCTTTCAAGTATTCACAAGATTTAATATGTACAATTCATGTTTTTCTTTTCAAATCCTTTAATGTTATGATGATCAAAAAGGAAATATGCACAATCACCAAAAATCTCTTTTCATAAATGTTATCACTCAGGTTGTCCCTAGGCTCCTAATAGGGATACGGCCGAGGTAACCACAAACCAATCTTCTGATTGCAGGTTCTATCCCACCTGCAATCGGAGAGGGCTCTCTCCTTTTGATTCAACCTTAGTTGATGATTTTAGGCTAGCTTTCTGACTTCAAGGGAGTGTTGATTGTTATTGGAAAGAAGGTAGGATTCTCGAACAAAGAGGCACGATAAGGTGTGATAAGTTTCGAACCATTGGGCATGGAGTCACAGATTGAGGCTTGCGAGTGTTTTCTTGGTCACAAGGGGATATGGAGCGGGATAGCCACACATGATACAATTTTCTGACTACTGAAAGTACAGAGTGGAGATCAGGGATGAAAGGCAAAGGAAATCATTTCATCATGCTGACAAAGAGGAGAAATGGATGAATGGGATCCAGGAGTAGTTAAGAATTCCTAAGACATGCACTCATATGTGAAAGAAACAGCATAAACCAGATCAATTGAGAATACAAGCTCATAACTATTTCTGAAGAAAACATTGAAAAAAGCAGAAATTGAACTTAAGGTGTAATGAAACAAATCTTAAGCTATTCTTTTTTCCTGCAATTTAGAAGGCGGAAAGGTGGTAAAAAACATAAAATTAAACAGAGGAGAGGAACACTTATTGGATCATGTAGAAGCACAGGAATTCCGTGATCATTCCTTGGCCAAGAGAAAACATCAAGTAGTTTCGCAATCCATGCTTTCAGCAATTTTTTATTATGGAAATTATAACAGTTACAGTGCTGGAAAGAAGACTGACCAACAACTACTACCAACCAACCAACCCCTCACAACATTGCTCAGGGTGGTATTTATAAGCAAAATATCGGAAAGACATCATTACAAGTGACCTCGACAGGTCTGCTTAGAAAACTCTTCAAAAAACTAAGTGTTGCTGGAATTAAATGCAAGTAAATTTTTTGGCTGCGCTGGGGGCAGCTGGATCGGAACAGGTGACGAGGTGGCCCTTGGGGGCCAGATGCGGTGCTGCTGGAGTGATTGTGCTTCGGGAACTACAGTTCGGCTCTGGTGTGAATTAAATGTGCAATAATTACAATTTGAGAGCTTCAAGTAGTTTCGCCCCCTTTCTATGAATCTGCTGGAAGATATTAAATTTTCTCCTGCTTTGGGCCGCTGCTCAAGATATTCACTGATACTCTTTGCCGCTACATTGATGGCTCCCACTGTCGACTGATACTCTTTGACATGCTTGATGCCTGATGATTTGATCTAATACACTTTAAACTCTGTGATTGATCTGCTGCTGTCTTTAAACCGGATCCTTTTAGGCATGATCGGGCGATTTTTGGGCTTTTTCGGCATGCGATGGGCTAAGAAATAAGAAGATTCCCCAAAGATTCCTCGAAATGGCCTATTTCCCATAGCGATGCGCTAATCGCGCATCGAAAACTGCCTCTGTTTCTTGATCTGGAGCTCCGAAGTGCGATTTTTCTTCCTGCGCGAAGTTTCGGCTTTCTGGCTGCTGACGTTAGCATGACGTCGGGTGTACGACAGATGATGTCAGTTGTGGTGGGTCCCTGGTACAGAGCGACGTGGTGAGGTGCTGATACTGGAGGTAAATGTGATGGAGAAACTCCGATGCGATCGCAATATCGCATCGGCGGGGAACGGAGGGTGCTTGAGTTGGACACTCGGCGCTTGCGACCGCCGATCGGCGATATCACAATATCGCGTCAGCGGGCAACAGAGGGTGCTTGAGTTGGACACTCAGCGCTTGCGACAGCTGATCACCGATATCGCAATATCGTGTCTAGTGGAGACGGATGGGTGATGACCTGCATGGAGATGAAAGTGCAATGTTGCGATGCGATCAGGCTTTAAGGTTCTATAGAGTGTAAGTTTTGGGAGGAAAGAGCAAGTAAGTGGGTGTGAAGGGAATTTGAGGTTTCGGAAGGGGTCCGATTACCTCAGAGGGATTTATTACTTGGAGGAGTCCATTGTATCTAGGAGGTGGTTTTGGATGGTCAAGGGTTCTGCTGAGTTTCAGAATAAATGAGCAATTCCCGGAGTACTTATGGTTATTTTTCAACCAGGGGGAGGGATATTACGTAGGGGGATTTTACTTAATTTTAATAAGGGGATGGGAAGAATAGGGAGCTAAATAATAATGTTAGTGGTTAATATGGAGATGTTAAGAAAGCGCTAAGTTCAGGAGAGCTTAGGCTGTTACAAGGGGATAGGACCAGTTTTTAGGAGAAAATATGGAACAACTTTGAATAAAGCAGATCTTTATCCAAGCTAGTGTTATGAAGATGAGGGAACTTAAGAGGTGTCAAGCAGATCTTGACCTCTTTTGGGGAAATTAGTTAATGATTGGGGAGAACAGAGAAGGGGAGTCAGTTATACCTCTTTTGAGCTTCTTGCATACAAATCTTTGCTGATTGTGTCCTGAATGATATGACACTTGAAAACCTGGAACTGATCAGCAATTTAGGATTCAACAACCTCAGAACTACCTACCCAGCCTACTTACCTAGCATTTTTTCTTCTTTTGTTTGGGGGTGCACTTAGACTTGCAAATCCATCATTCATTTTTCTTTTGATACTTTTATATCTACATACTACCCTTATTTCTTCCAGAGCCCAGATTAAGCTGTTGGGCTCCTCTACTTCTCTACCTATCTAAGAATCTGCCAAGATTAAACTGTTTAGACATATTTACAATCTCTATATTCTAAAACAGGAAATTTAAACCTAGGGAGACCAAGATTAAACTGTTTGGACCTCCCTTTAACTGAAAAATGGCGATACCGGGATAACTTTACAAAATTTGAAGGAAATTGGATGAACTTGAAGTAGCCTTCTTCACTTGGAGACTACTAAGCAAATATGGAGCATTGCAGCAAGAAAAGTACGACATATTTGGCCTGTAAAATGCCAATCATGAAAAATGAATAACCTGCTGCAGCAGGAAGCTAACAGTGGCTCCACTCGGGGATGGCTTCTCCTTGTGAGAAGTCAAGAATAGCAGGTCAGAACGCCTTAGTTTTTAATTTCTTTCTGTCTTCTACAAAACTTGTTTTCTCCGGCCGCTTTATTCCTTCTACCTACCTACCCTAACCAGCAACTACTTTGCCGTTAGGTGAAATCAAACAACCAGTGCAGCCATTTAAGCAACTGTGAAACAAGATGAACTTGCTGACTGATAGTTTCTGAATGTAAAAGCATCATTCGGGTATATGCTTTTATAACCAAAATTGTGGCATCTACCGATTGTTGTTGAAGTATGTGGTCTTCACTGAGAAAGCACGCTAACAAAAATGGGTTAAGCAGAAGTTCCATGTAGTCTACAATGGGATCAATGAACTTATCATGTGAGAGAACTTCTTCTGATTCTTCTTGGTCAGACGGAGTGGCTGTGTCCTCGGTGGTAAGCCTGGCAGTCGACCATTCTGTCTTTGTCCTGTCAATAGAATCGTGCAGAGTTTGTAAATCAACAGGTAGTAGCATCTCCTCCTGAGTTGGGGACGGGAGACTTCGGCATGATTCAGGGTCTTCTTGGTCAGATGGAGTGGCTGCATCTTCGGTAATGATCCTAGCAGCTAGTCCTTCTGTCTTTGCCTTGAAAATTGAATCATACAAAATCTGCAGGTCCTCAGGCAATAGTGTTTCCTCCTGAATATGGGAAGGGACACTTCGGCATGATTCCAGGTTCTTTGGGTCAGACGAAGTAGATGCATCTTTGGTAATGAGCCTAGCAGTTGATCCTTCTGTCTTTCCCTTGGCACCCAGATCATACTCAAACTGTAATTCAGGAGATAGCACTATTTCCTTGTGAACCGAGGGAGGAAGATTTTGGTAAAACTCTTGAGGTTCGTGGAAATTACAAGACTGTATCTGAGCTCCCAAGAGTTCAACTTCATTCTCATATTTTTCAACAACCAACTCAAGGAAAAGTTTATTCCGGCCGCCTGGTATTTTTGACAATACCGCTCTGAAAAATTCTTCATTAAGCTCAAACTCTGATAACCTTTCTCTGCATTCATCTAAAGCTTCATCAAATGGAAGTTCCTCCCAGGATTCGGTCATTCTCTCTTATTGTTAATACATGGAGCACTTGGCTGTAACATTTGGTTCATTCCTTAGTGGAGCCTTTGATTGAAATTGAAGTGGAGTCGCCAGGTGGATGTCTAGACTTTGAAGTGCCTGATCTCTGTCCACCATCAAAGACCATAACTAAGCGTGACAAACTTTGAAGAACAGGAGCACTTTCTCCAGTGGGGTTTAAAGATGAACAAAGCGCTTGAATCCCCAACGGAGTACACAGGTACAGGTCGACCGAGGCTTTTACAAGTCGGTTTCTTCCTCTGTAGGGCTGCAGACTGGTTTCATAAATTTATCTGAGGAGGTCCCCAGTGGAGTCGCCATTATGTTATCACTCAGGTTGTCCCTAGGCTCCTAATAGGGATAC
>APFE031682658.1:52868-64427 GCA_000404065.3 Pinus taeda
CGGTTAACCTACAAATGACCCTCCATGCGCTTTAAATAGAATTCATGGACCAATCGGGTGTCAAGCCACAAATCAAGTATTGGTTATAGCGAGGAGAGAATGAACCGTCGGATCACTACATATCGTGACCGTCGGATTGTAAGTTACAAAATGTACAACGGTAAAGAAACACACTTTACCTAACTCTATACCTAACTCTATACTAAACCAAGTTGAACTTAACTATTCCTATGTGTCGGAATATCCTAACAAGTTGTAGTGCTCGTCGTTACGTTCCACTGGTGTAGAGGGCACTCAAATCTGATTCTGTATGATCAACTTATTGTAATTTAAAGATTGACAAGACATGCAAAAAGAGAGGCCCACAGTGTGCCACATTGCATCCCAGTCATCAAGTGGGACCCACATGGTAGCCCATCAGCAACTAAAACATGGCACTCCATCATTAGCATCTTATCCCTACACAAATAGACAAAAAAATAATATTAAAATAACCATATACAACAAATTTCATATATATATATATATATATATTAAATATAATATATATATATATATAATTCACATAAAACAAATATATATTAAAAAACCATATAAATCAAAATATTGTTATGGTGAGAATTTACCATATATTAAATATGGTTAGAAAAGAAAGTTATATTAAAATCATAAGTCAAAAAAACCACACCAATGAAAATGGTGGAAATGTTTTATTAATGGTCATATATATAAACCAACGAATTTTATTAAATGGTAAGGTTGTTACACTATAACCATTTGATATAACATGCCCAATGCCCAAAAATAATGTAAACTCCAATCCATAATTGTTGGATTTGAACCGCTCCAAATATAATGTTACAAAAAAACTAATATATTTTGGGGCGAGTGGGGTTTAGAACCTCCAACCTCCAATGACTTAAGTATAGTCTCTACCAACAGCCCACACGGTCATGCTTTGTTTATTCCAACACCTAAAATATATTTAAAAAATTACTCTTTCATTTGCACAGGGGGAGCACCGATGGAGCGTGGAGGAATGTCAAACGACCAACAAAGGAGAGCAGAACCGCGAAGTGTGGAACCATTACACAGTTCCGAGAAGCTGAACCATGCCCAATCAAAGATGCAAAACCTTGACGCAGGAGAATCAATTGATGCCTAAAAGATTCCCTAGCAGGTAAGATTTTTACAGTGACAAAATTTGATAAGTGGATAGTCATTTTTGTACATTTTCTCGCAAGGAGTCCAACCATGTAGTCAGAATCTCCATCTGAGTAGTAGAAATGCAGGTGTCTAGCAACAAATAATCTTTGGAGACTTGTGGAATCTTTAGATTCCCTTCGAGGTTGATTTTTTCCAGTGTCGAAATGATGCCAACTTTATATTCATTCCTCACAGAATTTCACAAGGAGCGTAGTGGTGCTCTCAGAATCTTCATCCGAGCAATCAAAAATTTGACAATGTCAGAATCGGACAAGTTTACAATCGATTTTACACCACTCATCACCAGGAATTTAGTGGTGCGGTCCATTTCAACATCTGAGACTTGTATTTTTTGGCCATCTTCGAAAGTGGAGGTATATGATGTAGTTATGCCATGTCTTTCTTCTTGATTTGTTGAGGTGTTGTATTAACTATTGAGATCCCTGATTACCATTATGTTGAGGGATACTTGTTTCCACATCATGTGAGATTTGTCTAGCTTGGCATGCTGAAGGAGGACCCATTTGAGTGAGAGTTCCTGTAAGGAGAACGTCTCGTGGAGAGACAAGTCACTCTGATTGAGGGAAATCATCCTTGTAATGACAAAGAACATACCATGTACATCATCATCATTTACAACATTAAATGAAGCGGCCTCCACTCTTGGCACCAAGGCTTGGAGATGTAGCCCACACTGGGTGAACTTCGTTATCAATGTGTTCATGTTCATTGATTTAATGGTTGTTGTTATGTTTTATCTTCCTTAAATCACACACATGTGGTTGTTCAATACTCTTTTATATGAAATTCAGCTAACATCACATAAGTAAAATATCTTGGATAATTATGGTCGCTGAAGAGATATGGATGAAGTTTGGTATCAAAGCGGTGTTCTGCTGATGTGAATTGCAAGTGTGAATGATTGAACATGTAATACGAAATAAAAATGGAAAATGATAGAGATATGTATGATGACCTCCTTAGGATGTAAAAAATGGTGGACATAATGTATGATGCTTATGATAAGAAAATGGAAAGAGAGGAACAAGAGAAAGAAAGAGCAGAGGATGATGCTCCATCTACCCCCTCAAGTGTACATTCGTCTTCTTCATCACCTTCTCATCATTCAGGTGAGGACATCAATCTAAGCCTTCAAGCAGAGAATGTTGAATTAAGGAGACTACTATGAGAAGAGAAATAGGATAAGAATATATTGTAGCTTTAGCTACGAGCCATGGAAGAGGCCTTGGAAAAATTGAATTGCAATGAAGGCTTAGCAAAGCCATCATCACCTATTTTAGAATCGAAAGTTGAGGTCAAAAATGTTGATCGTTCTTCAGTTTTAACTTCACATGATGTTATTTTTGTTGGAAATGTAGAGGTACCCATTTCAGGAACTATCATGAGACTCCCTACCAAGATGGGGTATAAAGGAGGAGGACTTGGCGTTAATGGCCAAGGCATGACTCAACCATTGGAGGTTGTGCAAATACCTCGATTTGCAAGTTTGGGGTACACTGAAAGAGAGTTCTCAAAGGTGTTAGAAGCTTCCAAGACATTGTTGAAACCATCAAGGAAAGAGAATGATGGGAACACATCACCATCCTCCCATGACAGTGCACATTGTAGAGGGAGAGTTAATACAAGCTCTCATTGCCAAAATTGCACTAGAGGCAGTTGAGAGAGGTATAACAAGTCTCAGTACTCTAGAGGTCATTTTGATTACAAACATATTGTTAATAATGAGTAGAAATAGTGGCATAGAAAACTATGTAGTTTTTGTGGTTTACATAACCATGTGGTTGTTGAGTGCAAGAAGAGAATGGCAACAAGAAAGAAGATGAGGCATGAAAGGCCTTCTCTACATTAGGGAAGGAAGTGGGTTAAGCATGTCTGGAGGAAGAAGAATTTTTGCAATCATTGCAATAGAGGTGGACATCAAAGAGCCACATGTTGGAGGCTCCATCCAGATTAGCATCTTAAAGACAAAGAACCCATGCAGAAACTAGTTAGTGGAGATGTTCGACAAGCAAATCCACCACATTTATCATGGATCACTTTGTTGAGTAAGTGATGATTTTACTAGATTTGGTAGCTTGTCATGGCCACATTTTGTAAATCCTGTGTTGCAATTTAAATTGTAAAAGTGAAGATGTGTTTTCCAACGCTTGTTAAAGCAACAATGATGTTTTGACCTTTTATTGATAGATGGGTTATTGATTTCTATTATGATGTAAACATGACCAAACATTGTGTCTTATAAACTCTTGGCAAGTATGGGGATGCTTGGTTAATTATTGGTCATGTATTTGAGCATGTAATTTGAAAAGATTGTGCTACAAGTTTACGGAGGATGCAGGTGTCAGTTCATCACTTTTGGCTCCGAAGGAAAAAGGTGAAGTAGAAGCAAGTGTGACTTGTCAGGACACTTCTGGTGTAGATAGTGTACACAACAATTGCAAATTATGTTCATGCTTTTGGAGGACCAAAATCTCCTCAGTGTGGAGGAATGATCCAGGTGGCTCTAGAAACGCTCAGAAGTTGCATTAGAGGAAATTTTAGCCTAAAAGTGCCCATGAAATTGTCATGTAATTTCCATGTTATAATATGTAAACCAATCAAAATCCTTTAAATTTAAAAAGAGGTACATGTAAATATTTTGGAGGAAAAAGAAGAAAAACTACTTTTTTAATTGTATTTTTGACTTATCTCCTTATAGGCTTACTCAAATTTAAAGTGTAGACACTCGTTGGATGTAGAATTAAATTCCAAGTCCAACGAGTACCCATTATGCATACTTTTGAGAAGAACCACATTGATAAAAAAATGCAGATACATTAAAAAAATATGTTGGGCACATTTTTTTAATGTATCTACAATTTTTATCAATGTGGGTCTTGTCAAAAGTATGCATAATGAGTACTCGTTGGATGTGAAATTTAATTTCACATCCAAAGAGTGTATGCACTTGAAATTTGAGTAAATATATAAGGAGATATGCCAAAAATACAATTAAAAAAGTAGTTTTCTTCTTTTCTGTCCAAAATCCATAACTCTTATTTTATTATTTTAACTATTATTTTATTATTCCTTAGGAGGCCACTTTTAGGCTGAAATTTCCGCTAATGAAGGTGGCTCCAGGAAGGCTCGAAAATGAAAGTCTTCAAAATGTAGCCAAACCAATACCAAGTTGTAGTGCTCGTCATTACAATTCCAATGGTGTATACAACAATCAAATTCGAGTCTATATGATCAACTTATTGTAGTTTAAAGTTTGGCAGGACAAGGAAAAAGCGGGGCCCATAGTGTGCCACATGGCATCCTAGTCAGCAAGGGGACCCACATGGCAGCCCATCAGCCATTGACACATGGCACTTCATCATTGGCATCCTAGCACTACATAAAAAATAAAAAAAAAAATAATATTAAAATAACTATATACAAACAAAATTACATATATATATATATATATATATATATATATATATATAACAAAAATATACTAAAAAACCATATAAATCAAAATATGGTTATGGTGGGCATTTACCTTATATTAAATATGGTTATAAAACAAAGTTATATTAAAATCATAAGTAAAAAAAACCACGCCAACAAAAATGGTGGAAATGTTTTATTAATGGTCATATATATAAACCAATGAATTTATTAAATGGTAAGGTTTTATACCATAACCATTTGATATAACACACTCAATGCCCAAAAATAATGTAAACTCCAATCCGTAACCACCAAATTGGAACCGCTCCAAATATAATGTTACAACAAAACTTATATATTTTGGGTTGGGCAAGGGTTAGAACCTCCGACTTTTGCTAACCTGAATATAGCCTCCACAAACGACCCATAAGGCCCTGCCTTGTTTACTTTGCCACTTAAAACATATGAAAATTTACTCTTACATTTGTACGGGAGGAGCACTGATAGAGCGCGGAGAAGCATTGAGTGAAGAATGGAGGAGAGCGAAACCATGAAGTGCGGAACCATGACACAATTCTGGGAGTCGGGACCGTGCCTAGTCAGAGATGTAGAACCTTGATGTGGGAGAATCAATTGAGGCCTAAAAGATTCCTCGGGAGGTAGATTTTTTATAGTGACATAATTTGACAAGTGGATAGTCATTTTTGCACATTTTCTATCCAAGAGTCCAACCATACAGTCAGAATCTCCATTTGAGTAGTAGAAATGCAAGTGTCCAGCAACAAGTAATCTTTGGAGAATCTTGTGGAATCTTTAGATTCCCTTGGAGGCTGATTTTTTTTAGTGTCAGAATGATGCCAATTTTATATTCATTATTCATAGAATTTAATAGGGAACATAATGGTGTGCTTAGAATCTTCATCTAAACAACAGATTTTCCAACCATCTTCAGGAAATAATCATTAGGGGAATCTTCAAGATTGCTGAGTGTTCAAAATTTAACCGTGCCAGAATTGGACAAGTTTGTAGTTGATTTTACACCACTCATCACTAGGAATTTAATGGTGTAATCCATTTCAACAACTAAGCTTTACATTTGTTGGCCATCTTCGGAAGTGGAGGTATATGATGTAGTTATGCCATGTCTTTGTTCTTGATTTGCTGAGATGATGTATTTATTGTTGATATCCATGATTACCATATGTTGAGGGATACTTGTTGCCACATCATGTGAGATTTTTTTAGCTTGTCATGTTGAAGGAGGACCCATTTGAGTGAGAGTTACTGTAGGGAGAACGTCTCGTGGAGAGACAAGCCACTCTGATTGAGGGAAATCATCCTTGTAGTGACAAAGAACATACCATGTACATCATCATCATTTGTAGCATTAAATGAAGTGGCCTCCACTCTTGACACCAGGGCCTGGAGAAGTAGCCCACACTGGGTGAACTCCGTTATCAATGTGTTTTTTTTCATTGATTTGATGGTTGTTGTTATGTTTTATCTTCCTTAAAGCACACACATGTGGCTGTTCAATACTATTTTATATGAAATTCTGCTAACATCACAAAAGTAAAAGATCTTGGATAATTCTGGTAGCTAAAGAGATTCAGATCAAAAAAGCATAAAGGGATTTAAATAAGTCCCTAGGAGGTTCACTCTTGTCCTTGGAAAAGATATCAACAAGTTTCTCCTAGCATGACTTGGTTTTACATGAAAGAATTGTAAAAATGAGGTGGTTTTATCCTTATAAAGTATTGGGTATGTGTTATATTCATTGTATGACTAACACCATGCATGATTTATATGCACCACTCACATAGGGGGTGGTTTTTTGCATCTATTTTGGTGGTTTTCAACATGCAATTTTTTATTTTAGCAGTTTTTAGATGCATGGTGCTTTTTCCGATGGTTTTGTAAATACAGTGAAAGGAACTACATTATTTTCTAATCTAGGGTTAAGGGATTGGGGGTTTATGAATGTTACAACATATACATATTGTATTGTAACATTGTAAAAGTAATATATTGAAAAATATTGTTGGTTTTCCTGGTTTGGGTTTGCACGATAAAATATGTGTTAATGTGTGTGTCTTTCATTGAATATTTTATGTTTTATTGAGAATATGTTTGCATGAATTATCTATGCAAGACTAAAACCTATCATAGAAAACCTTTAGAGTTTTTTTCTTCCCTCCTCAACAATATACTTTCATATTTATTTTAACAAAAAAAAAATCATTGTTAATAAGAGATGTTGTTCTACCCCCAAGAAAGGTTCAAATCCTTCCATTCCAAAGACATGTTAGAACCTTACGGGCTAGTGATAATGTTGCTTGCATGAACATAAACATCCAATTATTTTTTTCTTTTGTCTTTTTTCACTCTATTATTAAGTTTTTTTAGGCCTTTTTTATTATTCATTTCTCATAAGATAAAAAATTGCGAGAAATTGGTAGTAAAAATGTCAGTGGTTTCTCAAGACATGGGATTTTGACCAAGAAATAAGACATGAATAGCAAAAATTGGTTTTCAGTGTCGTTTTGATTGTGCGACAACTTTTTGTTTCTCGTAACATAAGTAAAGAGAAAATAACTTTGACTATTTAGGAAGGTTCAAATTCAATAAAACACATATTGATCTTAATTTCTAGATGAACTATAAATAAAATAGCAAGTCATATTTAATATACATGATAACTCTATGTTCTGTCAATTCAACTAGGAAATTAATTTGAATAGTTTAGAAAGCTTGGGGGCATACAAAAATAAAAATATTAAATTCTAATGTTTTGGAAGTATAATAGGCTAATAATATAAATAAAATGACAATTGAACGAACATATACACTAGAATAGAAAGGGAATGATTCCAGGTTGAGCTCACAAATTGAACATGCTTTGCATCCATACTCAAATCCAATTCGCATATTGGATGTAACTACCCCTTCCCACATTTACCCAACTCCACTAGTCTGTCAGGGTGAACATGAGACAAAGAGTTACTATGACATGACCTAACCTCCAAGCTTCAGTTATGGAAGTGGGGTCGACAATTGAAAACTCACTAACATCCTTAAAGGCTTACAAGACACTCAGGGGCTAATGAACCGCCCCAGGTGACCAAACCCTGAGATGGATTTCTTTCTCACTAACCTGGGCCCACAACTACACTCACAAACCTACAAGGGTGTGGTTATGACCCTAAACCAACACGCACAAGCTTCCTTCCCTACGGCTATAGTCCAAAATTGCTAGTTCAGAGGGTGCGGTCCCGAGATTTGAGCCACTTTTCCAAGCCAACCTCCAGACCACTACCCAGGACTTCTTGTAGCTTCTTAGAGTGATACATGACATAATGAAGATGTTATTCATACAAAACTTAAACAAGAACTTGACCTAACCATGCCTAACCATGATAGTCATTTCGTCAAACATATGGTGAACATGTAACTACAGGTCATGAATGCATATGTGATCATAGGAGTCTGAAACTTATTTGAGAATCACCAAGAAGGTTTAATTCCCTCTCACAATAGCTGTAATAACACTTATTAGCACATGCATTCGTAAACCATCAAATACTTATCAAATCTTGAACAAGTCATAAATAGAGTATATTATAAATCCATGCTTATAACCAACATATAACCATAAAAAAAAACAACAATCAAATCACCATAATAAAAAGTACAAATTATTATAGATTACAATAGAAAAATAGTTCTTATTAACTTATGCAAAAGCCAGCCAAGTCAGGGACTTCCACGCACCACCCAAGCATAGATTGGATTGAACCAAATATTTCTTTTAGCCAACCACCCTAGTTCCATATTTCAAGCATGAATGTGGGATCTCAAGATATAAAAAACCATGGGTTCTCGGAGATTATACCACCTCCACCCTCAAGCTACCATGATCTCGCCAAAATTAGTCAAGAGATCACAAAGCCAAAAAAAATATTGGATGCCTCGAAGTTTCTTCATTGTTACCTTGAGGAATTTCCATGTCTCCACCCACCTATCGAGGGCTTCCTAGAGATTAAACCAACTCCACCCCCAACCCATGGGATTTTCCCTAAGACCACCTCATCGGGTTCCAAAACCTTCTAGCAATCCAAAGCTCAACCAAGAAAATAATCCCAACACACCATGACTATCTAGGAAATGGAAAGGCAAGGCTGAAACCATTGTCAAACTAGGAAAAATCCATGCTAATGACAAAAAATTAACCAAATACACAAATGCATGTATCTTGCATTCACACCTTAGTTAAGAAATCACACATCCAACTTGTTACCTACAAATTCCTCCTGTTGAAGCTACTTGATCCAACATTCTCTTGCTTTCCATACTTGTCATTTTACTTCCTTGTCATTTCTTGCTTACTCCTCTTGGTGCTCTTCTCTCTTTGAAATTGATTCCAAATCCAAAACTGACAAAAAGATATGAATTGATCCTCATAAGAATTTTTATCATTGAGGCCTCTATTTTCTTCATTTTCCCTATATTTTCCTTCATTTTCCCTCACATGAAAATATGTGATCCTTCATCTCCATTTTCTCATATTTTCCTTTATTTTCATAAATAAATGTCAATTAATGCCTCTTTGTCTTTGCCAATGCCGTTGCCAATTTCCTTATCCATAATGAATCAAAAGTGACACTCGTTAGGATTTTTTGCCCAACATTCAACTTGGAATATGTGTCTCGTGACCTTGGTCTTATTTTTCCTTTATTATCCTTTATTACATGAAATTTTAGCCCAAGGATGTTACAAACCCCTAAAGGGGGAACATCGTCCTCAGTGTTTTATGACACCTATGACCAACAAACCGCTAAAAAAAGAACATATTTCTTATGGAGTTGTATAACTTAGCTCGATGCAATATTTATAATAACAATTGTTACAAACCATGACAATCATATGCTTATTGGAGCTTTATAACACAACTCATTGTGTTATTTACAATAAAAACCATACATAGATAGGTACATATACCAAAACTCCTTTTCCTCAATCGGAAAATAATGAAAGATACAAGGCCCACATCTAATCAATCATCTCCCATGTAGCGTCATAGGGCCCAAAGTGCTTCCACTATAATTTAACTTGCTCATTTTCTCTGTTCTTGAGCATGAGTTTTTTCTGCTACAATATGAATTGAGGTTCTGGCTAGAATTCTCCTTTCGGTCCTGCCTGTAATACAAACCAATCAATCACATGATTAACATCCTTCACATACATTTTAAGCAATGAACACATGGAAAACATCATGGAATTTCACTATCAAAGGCAGTGAAAGTCTGTAGGCCATGGGTCCAATCCTCTCAAGGGTCTCAAAAGGCCTGCAATATCGAGGTTCCAACTTGCACATGATCCAATCCTCAGGGAGCTATTCTTGGGCTTCATGCATAAGTGCACACACTCCCTAACCTAAAAATCCTTAAATTCCCTATATTAATCTGCATAACTCTTTTGTATGTCCTATGTTTCCTTCAAATTCCTCTTAATAACCTGAATTTCATGTTCCATCTCTGCCAAGATATCTTATTCAATCAACACCCTCTTCACTAGATCACTCTAGTTGATAGGAGTATTACAACTCCGCTCATAAAGTGCCTCAAATAGAATCACCTTCAAGGATTCCTGATACCCATTATTATAATAAAACTCTACAAGTGGAAGATACTCTTCCCACTTCCTCTGCTAGTGCATAACATACATCGTCAACATATCCTCCAGAAACCTGTTGATCCTCTCTGTCTGTCTATCTTTCTATAGATGATAGGTTATACTAAAATCCAACTCTGCCCCAAACCTGCAAACAACTCCTTCCACTACCTCAACTACCCTGATGAAGACCTCAACTACCTCACTCGCTGAATTAGTAGACTTTACTGGAATTGATTAAGCTAAGTTAGTCAACTTGTCAACCACAACCATGATGGAATCATGTTGTCTAGATGTATTCAGAAAAACTGTGATGAAATCCATGGAAATGACCTCCCATTTCCATTCTAAAATAATAATCGATTGCAATAAACCTGCTCGATGCTTACACTCTACCTTCCCCTACTAATAGTCCAAATACCTTGAGACGAACTCATCTACCTCTTTCTTTAGATTCAGCCAATTTTATAAATTCTTCACAACTATCAAAGTCTTATGGTATCTTGGGTGACATGAATATGGCTTGACATGAAATTCCCTCAAGATAAGATTCTTGAGTTCACTTTTGTTCAAGACATAAATATTTTACCTAAATCTCACCAAAACATCTTCCGTGAGATGATAATCCACATCCTATTCATGTATACTCTGCTAAAGTAGCATGTGCTTAAGTTGTCGATACTTGTCATATTGTTGTCCTGCCTGCAAGATCTTCTCATATGAACTCATAGTTGCAATATGATTGACCTGCACTCTTTTGGTAAGAGCATCTATAATGACTTCATGCATGACAACCATCCAAGAACCTACCATCTATGGTGTATCCAAGAACCTACTATCTCTGACTGTTTCATCCATGTCTAACATGTACCCTCTATGAGACCTGCTACCATATTCCCCATTAGTCATGTCCTCTTATCCATAATTGTTTTTCCATTGTCCCTGTCTCTACAAATATGATAAAATATGAAGGAACACTTCATTGACCTCTGCTTGCTTTCCCTGGGCCCTAGAAAGACTTTCCTATGACTGAATGATCTTGTCATTAGCTGCCTTGTAAATTTTGGTTTTTTCCTTTAAAATTCTCATGAACTGTAATCCACCATTCTTCTAGTCATCTATGATCCTCTTCTTCCTACAAACATACCATGTCAAATAACCAAATATAAACAGAATCAATATGCCTCAGTGAATATTAGGGGAGGCTATCTCATCTGCAAAATCAATCAAGATTAGCACGATATA
>APFE031682660.1:0-43410 GCA_000404065.3 Pinus taeda
CAAGAGAGGAGCTACCCCATCCAAAAGAGGGAGTATCCCATTGATGTTGGAACTGAATAACCTCCTCTAGAATACTATAAATACAGGCATTGGGCCAAAGGAGGGGAGGTTGAAAGCTGAACATTCTAAAGAGTAAATGCTGCTGGAATTAGGACTTCCATTGTTGACTTGTGAGGAGAGATCACTATCCTTCCTTGTTGCCATATTGGGAGTGGGTGAGCTTGTCAAAGTAGAGGAAATCTCTTGTTGGACCCTGGGAGGAACTTGCACAACACAAGGCTCAGGTTGTAATGGTTCCTTTTTTGTTTCTTTAATACAAATAAATAAGTCCATTCTTCTCAATGATTTGTTAATGAATTATTTCATGCATTCCTTGGTCATTATGATAGATATGCTTTGTTTTACAATGAATATTCAGATGCTATGTAATCGTTTGCCTTGTTAGTGTATGCAGGTCTGAAGGTGAAGGAGGAGCTCATCTGGATCAATAAGACTGGACGACTACAACAAGCATTGGACCTAAGGTAAGATCGAAAACATTTGAATTCTCGTAGAATGATGTGTATCTAGAGAAGGATAGCTCTTGTTTGGTTTGTTTGTCATTAGAGAGTCTTAGACTCCTAGGAAGGTTGGATTTGTCCGCAAATATAACTCATTCCGTGTGACACTTTCTTCTGGTGCCTTCTGATTAGGAACGGGTTGTTCCTGCTCAACATCTTCTGATATCTTCTCATTATGAACGGACAAATTTTCTACTTCTGCCTCTTCTGTCTGCAATTCCTCGGGTGCATCTTTCTCCTGGGTTTTCTCTACGGCATGGAGCTTTGATGGACTCAGGGGTTGGCCATATTCGCCCATATTGGCCAAAATGTTGGCCAATTAATCTTCCCCTAATGGGTCTTGTAATGGGATTCCTTCCTGCTGTTCCATTCCTTCCTCTTGCTCGGACTGCTCAACTTCTTTCTTCTCGTCTCCTTCCTCTTTAGACTGCTCATCCTTTTCTTCTTCTCTACCTGCAGATTGCTTTGCCTCATCTTCTTCTTCTTCTATTTCTTCCTCTGCAGACTGCTCTTCTTCCTCGACGTCTTCTTCTGTTTCTGTCTCTGCAGATTGCTCTGCTTCCTCGTTGGTTTCTTCTTCCGTTTCTGTCTCTGCAGACTACTCTGTTCCTTCATTTTTTTCTTCCTCCATTTCTGTCTCTGCAGACTGCTCATCTTCAATTTCTATTGCTTGGCTTGTGCCTTCCTGGGGCTTCTCCAGCCCTCCTCGTAGCCATGCGAGCCTTGCCGACTTTCTATGTTTTTCTGGTTGTTCGGGTGTACTAGCATCTTGTTTCCGTTTTTCAGGTCGTTTTTCAGGTTGTTTTTCAGGTTGCTCTTCTATGCAAGCGTCTTGCTTCCATTTTTCTGATCGTTGGGGTGTGCTATCAACTTATTTTCATTTTTTCGAGCGTCCAGATCTGGCTATCCCTCTATTGATGATGGCAATTAGTTCCTCCCAGCTGCTCTGCTGCTGGGTGAGACTATAATTAACTATCAATCGAATTAATCCGTGGTGGCTAACAACTGATTCTATGTGCTGTGCCATTTTCATACTTCGTGCAACATCATGCAATAGTGAATTCAACAATGCAGGTAAATTCACAGAACATTTTTGTTTTAAGACAGCTAGGAGTTTAAGATGTCATGGTCTTACCACGTCTTTTCTGCCTTCACAAGTGATGTAGCTTTGGATGATTTTTGCCAATTCCGCCCATGGCTCTCCTAGCGTTGCTGGTAGCACCCCCTTTCCTTGAATTGTCAAACTCTGGCTCTCGTCCTGAAAGATTTCTAAAATCTTCTGCAACCTTTCCTTCTTTATTGTCCATACTGGTCCCGTGGCTGGTAGTCCCGTGACTCTTGCTATTATGTCATCGGTGACTGTTATTCGCCTTCCTCTTACTGTGGAGTAGTCTTCCTATAAGTTCTGTAAAAATTCTCTCGCTATTGTTTCATTGGACTCCTTCAAGCAGTTGAGATAGGTTAACCATCCTGCTTTCTTCAAGATTCTTCGAGCTGCAACCGAAAGAGTTAATACTTGCAGTTCTCGGCGGACTGACCTTCCTCCCATAGTTTCACTGCAAATTCTCAAAGGAACAGCAACTGTTTGTTGAAACGCAGAGAAGCTGGTGGCATATTACTTGTACAAATTCTAATGCTACGACGTATGCAGTGGAAATGGCTTCGAACAGCAGCTCATGCAGAAGAAAACAAAAATAGCAAAAGATAATACCGTTGATCCGTGCTGTGCTCGAGTACATAATTTCTCAAATAACGGACTGACACTTGCTCTGGGGAATGATGAGGTTACCTCCCCCCCGCAGTGTGATAGGCTGTCCCAGCCGTCAAATAAAGGAGCAGCGTCTGTTCTGCCGCGAGGTCTTTATGGAACAGCGTATGGCAATATTCCATGCTTACAAAAACAACCTATTACTGAAATCGAGGTATAAAGTTACATCACTTTTAATATGTAAGGGACTGCGGTGATTTGATGGAAGTTCGGGGATAAGACATTTGCCATAAATAGAGAGTCTCATGCGGTCACCATCACTAGCTTCGTAATTATTGGCGACAATATATAGTCATGCGCTATATGGTTGGTTAATTATATAATTAATTATCACGTCATAAGAAATAAGAGGATGTAATCTTCTTACCTATTGGTGTAAAAATACGACTTCAATACCATTAACAATGCTCTGCTGCCGACAGGTGTCCATAACCTTGGCAGAGTTGTTTGTTTCACCCCTGGAACCATATTCCTTTGTGTATGCTAGGAAGCATTGCGTAATGTCAAAATGTAGGCCACTATGCTGGCTTGGTGACCAGTTAGTCATAATGCCATTCACGAGGGAGGAGCGAATAGTGGGCAGGCCGGCTCGCGGTGAGACCTTCTGTTCCAAGGGTTATTTGTTTGATATACCTTTTCGACCATTTCCCAGGTGTGGTGGCCCTAGTGGGAATGCCACTTCTCTTCCATCCTGATGATCATGGTAGGCTAGTTCGTAATGAGACTTCCTATCCTGCAATTTGACAATTTTTAGAAACTTTGTTTTGCTTCCTTATTTTTTCTTTTTTAATAGAGAGCCTTTCCTGTTTATACACAAAGGGTGGTTCAACACTCCTTAAGAGTAGGACTGGTGGAAGAAGTCTCAATATCCCAATAAAAAGGTATAGATCCTTTGATCTTATTTCCGAATGATAATCAAAGAAGAAAAAAAACCATCATGATACAGATAACCAATCAGAACGGAGTTAGTAGAAAAATGGCAGCAAAAGATGATAAATAAGCATGTATTTCCCTGCGTCCTTTCACCATTTCAGGGTAGTCTCTTATAAAGATAGCGATTTATGATTTACTGATTTTCATATGTTGCGTTTTTGTTTCCATCACATAAGTGCATAGCCACATTCCAAAAGACTTGAAAAAACATTAGCAATAAGAGTCCTTAATTTAGAAGAGAAGGAACAAGCTGTTTCAAAATCATATGAGTAGTGCTCCTTTCAAGGAAGGGCACAACAACAGTTCAGAGATGTTGTTCCTTTGGAGAAAGGAACAGTAGAAATCAACGGTGCTATTCCTTTTGAAAAGGAACATCAAAATCAAACAAGTGTCGTTCCTTTTGGAAACAACAAAAACACACAAATGCTGTTCCTTTTGAAAAAGGAACAAAAAAAATCGCAAGTGCTATTCCTTTTGGAAAAAGGACAGCAAAAATCACAAGTGTTGTTCCTTTTGGAAAATGAGCAACAAAAATCACAAGTGCTGTCCCTTTTGGAAAAGGAACAACAAAAATCAAAAGTGTTGTTCCTTTTGGAAAAGGAACAACAAAAATCAAAAGTGCTGTTCCTTTTGGAAAATGAACAACAAAAATCAAAAGTGCTGTTCCTTTTGGAAAAGGAGCAGCAAAAATCACAGGTGTTGTTCCTCTTGGAAAAGGAACAACAAAAATCAAAAGTGCTGTTCCTTTTGGAAAAGGAACAACAAAAATTACAAGTGTTGTTCCTTTTGGAAAAGGAACAACAAAAATCAAAAGTGCTGTTCTTTTTGGAAAAGGAACAACAAAAATAAAAAAATGTTGTTCCTTTTGGAAAAGGAACAACAAAAATCAAAAGTGTTGTTCCTTTTGGAAAAGGAACATCAAAAATCAAAAGTGCTATTCCTCTTGAAAAAAAGGAACAACAGAAGTAACAAAACGTGCTGCAAGGATATATACAAAAAAAAAAATTCAAGAAGTTGTATACAAATTGTAAAGAAAAGTAAATTTCTTAGTGAGTTATAGGTGAGGAAGACTTGTCTTCCTCCCCTAAGATCTCCATATCTGAATCTTGGCGTAGTTGTTGGCAGAAGGACTCCCGAGTAAGTGGTTTGCGATAAAGACAGACTCGATGGCCGTTTGCCTTAAAGGTGTATCCAGAACCATCAATAGTAATTAGGGTAAGAGTACCATTGTCATGTACTTTCTGAATTTCATATGGCCCCAGCCAACGAGTCTGGAGTTTCCTGGGGAAGTCCTGAAATCTAGAGTCATATAAAAGAGCCAAGTCTCCTTTGTGGAAGACTCTGTTTTTAATGTGAGCATCATGCCATTTAGCTCTCTGCTGCTGTATCAGGGCAGTGTGTTGAAGTGCAGAGAGCCTAATTTCATCCAGCTCATTAATCTGTTGTAGTCGATTAGTCTGTGCCTCAGTTAAGTCGAAACCAACTTCTTGTGCTGTTCGTAATGTCTGGATTTCAAATTCTATAGGAAAGATAGGTTGTTTTCCAAACATTAACTGGTAAGGTGAGTGACCAGTGGTGCTTCTCCATGTTGTTCTATAAGCCCACAATGCTTCAGGTAGTCTGGCAGCGCAATCGCGTCTATGTGATGCAACTGTTTTTGTTAGAATTGTTTCTATTATCTTGTTGCTGCTTTCTACTTGCCCATTTTCCTGTGGGTGATATGGGGTGGTAATTTTATGATGAACATGATAATTGTTGAGTGTTGCCGCTATTATGTTCCCAGCAAACTGTGGCCCTCCATCGGTAATTATCTCTCTAGGGAGGCCATAGCGTACAAATAGATGGAGCAGGAACTGTATAACAGATTCTTCTGTAGCTCTGGGCAAGGCCTCTGCTTCAACCCACTTGGTGACGTATTATGTTGCCACCAAAATGTATGTTTTTTTGGTTTGATGGTGGGTTGATTGGTCCCACGAAATCAAGAGCCCAACGCTCAAATGGTTTGATGACTAACTGTGGTTTCAAAGGCATATCATCTGACTGACTAGGGCGTCCCGCTCTCTGGCAACTGTCACATGCTTGGAAAAATTTCTTTGCATCTTTGAAAATTGTGGGCCAATAATACCCTGTGTGTAATACTTTATGTGAAGTCTTGCGATCAGCGAAATGTACACCACATGGTTGGTCATGGCATGCTTTCAATATATCAAAAATTTCGTCTTGTCGAACGCATCTCCTGATTTGCATGTCTACCCCTGTGTGAAACAAATAGCCCCCAATCCAGGTACATCTGGTACTTCACTGAACAATCTGTTTTCGCTCATTAGGGGTTAGATGCTTTGGTAACTTACCTACTACTAGGTAATTGGCGACATCAACATACCAGGGTGTTTGAACAACAACGATAAAGAGATGCTCATCTGGAAATTGATCTTCAACTACTGCTGCATCAACTGGTTTTGGCATTCTTGAGAGGAAATCAGATATTGGGTTTTCTTTCCCGGGTTGATCCTTGATTGTAATATCAAATTCCTGCAATAAAATCAACCATCTAGTTATTCTGCCATTTGTGATAGGCTTGTTTGCTAAATATTTTATAGCAGAATGATCTGTGTACAAGATAACATGATATCCAGTAAGTAATGTCTAGAATTCATTGACAGCATGTATAACAGCTAAATTTTTTTTCCAGTGACAGTATAATTTAATTCAGCAGGGGATAGATTTTTGCTAATGTAATAAATTGCATATGGTTTTCTATCCTCCTCCTGTCCAAGGACCGCTCCAATGGCTGTGTCTGAGGCATCATATGATATCTGGAATGGAAAATCCCAATTCGGTCCCCGAAGGACTAGGGCTATAGATACAAGCTTCTTCAAATCATTGAAAGCACGTTCACATTTTTCTGTCCAAAGAAAATCAATATTACCAGTTAGTGCATACAATGGTGCAGCAATACGTGAATAATGTTCTATAAATCTTCTGTAGTAACCAGAGAATCCAAGAAAGCTACGTACCTCTATTTGAGTAGTAGGAGTAGGAATAAGAAAAAGTATTTGGATTTTGGCTGGGTCTACCTGAATGCTAGCTGCTGAAATATAGTGTCCTAAAATAAGTCCTTTCGTCATCATCATGTAACATTTTTCATGGCTTAAACAAAGCCTGGTAGCTATGCAACGTTGTAGGACTTTTTCTAGTGTCTCCAATGCTGGATCAAACTCATCTTCGTATGGAGTAAAGTCATCCATATATACTTCCAGTCCTTCATTTATTAGATCTGCAAATATGCTAAGGATAGCCCTTTGGAATGTGGCAGAGGCATTACATAAACCAAAAGGTAAAACTCGGTAGGCGAATGTTCCCCAAGGACAAGTAAAAATAGTTTTGTCCTGATCTTTTGGGGGAATTTGTATTTGGTTATACCCACTGAAGCCATCGAGAAAAAAAAAATTTTCTTCCCTGCCAAAGTATCCAATACTTGATCGATGAATGGGAGAGGAAAGTGATCTTTTTGCGTTGCCTTATTTAGCTCCCTGTAGTCCACGCAGATTCTCCACTTCCCATTCTTTTTCGGCACCACCACAAGCGGGGAGACCCATTTACTATCAGAGATAGGGTAGATGAAGTTAACATCTAAAACTTTTTGAAGCTCAACTTTTACTACTTCTTTTAGATGAGGATTTAGTCTTCTTTGAGGCTGCCTAACAGGTCTTGCATCATTTTATATGTAGATGTGGTGTGTACATAATTGAGGGTTAATTCCTTTCATATCAGGGTAATCCCATAAAAATGCTTCTTTATATTTTCTTAAGATATGGATGAGTTTTTCTTCTTGTTCAGGTGTAAGGTCGACGTTAATGTTTAAGGTATTTCTAGGTTCGATTTCCACAATTTTACTATGTGCAACTGAAGTGACAAGGATTGTGTGATCATGTGCATCTTTCAGAGGTTCCTCTTCTACTTCGTTATCAAATGCTGCTTTTATCATATGACACTGGGTACGATATGTGAGTTCAGTTTGACTAATGAAATTACTGATGGCATCATCTTCTATTTGGCCTTTGAACTCTAGTGCTTCTTGTATAGTTAATGGAGATCTAATGTTGTCAGTAAGATATGATACATGGTGCCTATTAGTTTTAACTATTGTGATGCTTGGCTATGCTGGGGGATATAGTACTAATTCTTGATATCTGCCCCCTTGGTTATGATCATGTTCCCTTGCTGACAGCCGATATAGGCATCAGCGGTAGCGAGCCAAGGTCTTCCTAAGATCAATGGATGTCCATCAAGTCGGGTTTTAGGGTTTATTATCAGAAAATCAGTTGGGTATTCCCAGGAGTCAACCGAGACCATGACATCATGTAGTATGCCTTCCGGCCTGACCACAGACCGATCAACCAATTCTAGTAGAGTTGAGGTAGGTTCTGCAGATGTAATGCCTAGCTTTTGGCAAGTAGCGGTTGTCAATGTATTAATTGCAGCTCCAAGATCAACTAAGGCATTGGTTAGGGTTTGACCATAAATTTGAACAGTTACTATTGGGTTTCCTGGGTCTTCATACTTAATAGGTGTTTCCTTTCTTGGTAATAAGTCAGATAAAGTACCGACTACTTGAACTCTTGGATTATCTATTATATTCGTTCTCGGTCTTTTTATGCACAATTCTTTAATAGTTTTTGCGTATATCGGGATGTCTTGAATGGCCTGAAGGAATGGAATTTTTATGTACAAATTTTGTAATTATCCCAGAATGTCAAAATTAGGTTGTTGTATAGGTAGAGGTATGACTAAACGTTCTGGGAATGGGGGAGAGGATGTGGTTGCTTGATTATGAGTTTTTTGTCTATTCACATCCTCTTTTTGTGACATATGTTCTCTAGGTAACTGATCTTCAATCTGAACTATTTTATTTCCCTCTGTTTGGATAATACGCCCAGATCTTAGTTGAAGACCATTGCACTCCCTCAGATTGGGTCCTTCTTTTGGTGTTTCTAAAATTTGGAGTGCTTGGACCTGTCTGTTATTTGGATTGGGATTGGGCTGGGCTAGGAGTTGGGTCTCAGATTAGATTGGGGGTTTTGCTGTAAAGCTGGCAGTGTAGGTTGAGGGAAAGGAATATTTCCTACTGGCTGCTGTGTTGGTCTCTGCCAAACTGAACCTTATGAAGTGGGGGGAGTCCATTGTGGTGGGTATGGGTTGTTTTGCCAGTATGGTGGGGGATAAGGAGGATTCAACCAACCAGATTGGATTGTTTGATTTAGCCACGGGTTTGCAGAAGGATATGACTGTGATGACCAGTTTGGAACTGGGGGCTGAAACTGACTTTTCCATGTATTATACTGTTGAGTATTTTACTCTAGACACTGAGAAGAAGCTGGGTCTGAAAACATACCAGTTTGTCGCGGCTGCCACTGACGACACTGGTTGAGTAAATATACTGCCTCTAGTTCTTCTTCTGCTTCCTTATATACCGCTTTCAGTCCAGGTAATGAGGGACAACTTTATGTAGAGTGATCCCTTATACAGATGGCGCATGTCTGGACTATATCTAGTGGACACTCCTTATGGCTATGCTTCTTCCTGCACCTGGGGCAGAATATTGCCAAATTCTATTCTGCCTCCATTTGTTTCTGCTTGGCCTGCAAAACGTCCAATTGTGTAGTCAGTGTTCCTAGTATATCAGTTTTAAAATTTTCAAATAAATTTCCAATTTCCACACGCGTTACTCCTTCTGATGGAATTTTGTTTTCTCTTGCAAACCGATCATGTTCTGCTGGTTTGATTCGTGTACTACCTCTCGAACTCCTGATACATAGATCAATTATGTCAGCAAAAATTTCCTGATAAATATCTCCTTTCCCCATAATGTTTAGTGTTTCAATCCATTGCTCTTTAATGCCCCTTATTAATGCTGTTTTCAACATGTTATCATGCAAAGGCAGCGATGCATAGGGAGATCTTTGTAGATTATACTGGAAATGTTCCACATATTCTTCTAATGTTTCGTTTGGTCTAGCTATCATCTGAAATATTTCATCTTTTAGTTCTCTAGACCTGCAGTAGTCTTAATATTTTTTCAAAAAGGATTCTTTCATTTGTTCCCAGTTATTTATAACCCCACCACCTAATCCCATAAACCATCTTAAAGCAGCCCCTTTTAGAGTAGAGGGGAACAATTTTAGCTTATGGGGGTCAGTGGTGTAATCATATCCCCTGCACAATACATCAAATTCAAATAAAATTGCATCTGGGTCCTTCGATGTAAGTTCGTGAAATGTAGGGATGTGTTGAAGGGGAATTGCTTTCGTAGGGGCATTTGCTGCGGAATCCACTAAGGGGTATTGTAATGTAGAGGTTTGGGTGTTTGGTGGATTTTGAGCCATTGGGTCAAATATATGCCAATAACCTTCCGGAATATCTAAAAGGGTATTCCTAGGTTGAGGAGGAATGTATTTAACAGGAACAGTTTTAATAACACTTCCTCTATTTGGGATTTCTATCTGAGGGGATTGGGTCTCTTCAATACTAATTTTTACCGCACTCCCTTTGTCTGGGCTATTCAATGGCTGAGTTGTTCTAAGAGGAGATCTTGGCTCCCTAGTCTCCCCTGTTTCCCCTTCTCCTTCAAAAAGATTACTAAAATTCCCTTCTTGCAATCGTTCTGGAATAGAATTTTCAATTTCTTGAAAGTCCTGTTCGTCAGTTTGACTATGCACCTCAGCAAAGGCTACAAATGGTGAACTTGTGGCCTGAAGGGAACTAGTAGGCTGTTTGGAAATAACTTTCCTGGGTCCTACTGAAGGCTGAGATTCGACTTTCTTATAGATTTCGTCTATGAAGGTTGATCGACCAAGGGTCACCGACCCCTTAGGTTTTTGTGGCTTTGGTAAAGGTTTGGGATTTTTCTCCGGCTTTTTCTGCTTAGTCATGCACTCAATTCAACTACTAAATCCTTCTTAAGCAGATAGTAGCAAATATGCAGGAAAGCGGGCAAAGGAGCAGGGCTTTTACATGCTCCATATGTAGGTTCTTACCTTCCATTTTCAAAACCCAATTCTTCCCTAGCAGGTTTGTACACTACCCTGAAAAAAACAAATGGATACCCTCTTTCCCCGGCAACGGTGCCAACATGTAGAGCTATAAAAATGGTCTGTTTCACCTCTAGTTACCTCACATTAATATGTCAATCCGGGAACGTCTTGCTATTTCAAAGAGTGTCTCAGTCTAAGGCTTAGCACTTGTCAGAGTAATGCTCGTAGTACAACTGTTTAAAAGATACAAACGTAAATAGATGCGTATCTACAACTTAACTACTTCAAAATGCTAAATCACACCAAGCATTGCAATAACCCCCTTTTTGTAACTGATGAGAACAGATCCGAGATTTGGGAGCCAGGTAGCAGATGTTGATGCTCACTACAGCCTGAGGTCGTCCTTAATGAATAGAAATGAAATGACAAGTAAAGGAAATAGCAATGAAATAGAACAACACATCAGCCAAGGGTTTGGTAGCAATAACCCATTCCTTTCATAACTGATGGGAGTAGACCAGAGGTCTGGGAGTCAGGTAGCAGATGCTGATGCTCACTACAGCCTGAGGTCGTCCTTAAGAAATGGCAAGTAAATAAAATAGCAAATCAACAATCTTGAAATGGAACAACAATCGAAATGGAACAACAATAGAAATGGAACAACAACTAAAATGGAACAACAATTCAGAAATGGAACAACAACTAAATGGAACAACAATTCAGAAATGGAACAACAACTAAATGGAACAACAATCAAAAGGGAACAACAGTTGAAACAAGCAGTAACCAAGTTCGTCAAGCTGTAACTCTATTTAATTACTCCAATCAAAACATCAACCCTTCGCTCTTAAAAGATATACACATACTATGGAGCAATACTACCGATTAAAACCATAGAAACACAACGTGCTGAATCTGATTCTATTATTGCTCTAAATAAAATCATACGATTGCATCTCAGAGCGAAAACAATAACATTCAAGGATTCAATAATCATGTGAAATCAGACTTTTCAAGATAACTGCTATAATGCTAAAGCACAATCGCAATAAACTTTGTAATGGAATAATAGTATCCTGTAGAGAGTAATCAATGCTTAAAGGATTAGTAACATGATATAGCGTCAATATAAGACTTTCGTTCGCAGGAGCATTAACTTAAACATAATAGAGCATGTAATATAAATGTTCTTAAGACACAACAAATTACCAGATCACGTCTATAAACAAACCACACAGAAACCACGCGTAATGGTACAAGAGCAAGTGTCCTCCAGGGTCGGGCCCTTAGCCTCTAGGGGTACACCGCTTAAAATTGATCCAGGCTTAAAGATAAAAGAGTAACCAAGTCTGTATTAATGCATGAAATAAAGTTACAGGAACTCAAGTCTTCAACAGAACATAGAGATCATAGTCTTGATGTTTCTTAAAAGAAATTACATAAAAAGTCATTCTGCTAGCCAACAAAATTATCCCTTATATAAGAATGATGATGAAATATCTAGACACAGAAAATAGATAAAATAGCGATCCCTCAGGATCTAAGATCCCGAGGGATTCGCAGAATCGTTAATCTTGAGTCACTTCTTTCCCTTTCTGCTCCGAGCCGGTATCTCCGCTTCCTTTCCTGGGTTGGTCCGTTTTGATCTGGTTTGCTTGCGGTCTCCCATCAAAGGGACAATAGTTAGATCATCTTTGTCTTTTGCTTTAGGATGGCCATTTTCCGTTTTTCCTCCCTCCTGCACATAGGAATAATAATTATCAATGTTTCCTATTAATCTCACATGTTTCTTTATAAATCCTCATCATTATCTAAGTTTCTAATGCGAAAGGATTTTAAGTTCTAATGAAAAGATACTAAAATAACCATCGAAACATACGTTCTTTGATACTCCACACCTAGAGGATCCAACCACCCTCTGTTGTATGTGATCCATCTTAGGCAAGGGATAGTTGCCTTTCAAGGACAACTTATTGAGATTTCTGAAATCAATACATAAACAAATTTCCCCGGTCTTCTTTCTCATAGGTACTAGATTAGACATACATTCAGAAATCTAAATGGGAACTATGATTCTAGAATTATAAATTATATTTACCTCTTTTTCAATCAATGGCAGCAACTTGGGATTGATTCTTCTCAATTTTTGGCGAAATGGCTTCTCATCGGGCTTAATAGGAACGCTGTGTTGAATGATACTTTTGTCATAAATTTTCAGATCTGAGTAGTCCCAGGCAAATTCCTTCATTAAATACATATAATTACCCTTTGTTTCAAGAGATAAAGACTTTGATAAGTTACCATTTTAGGATTTTCAGTTGTGCCAATTATTTACATCTTCAACTCCCTTTTCTGTAGGAACCATGGTGGGCTTCTTGGCGACATCATCTCTGTCAAATAACTCTTCCAAAGGCACCAAGCCTCTTGGAATGTTGTTTTCCTTGAGATGTAATACTTTAGTGTCAGCTGAGTGGATGTTTGGATCATCAAAGTGGTATGCATCATCAATATGAGAATTATGAAATTCTCTCCATTTTCAAAACACTGTCTATTTGCTTATCATCACCAAACACTTGCCAAAACCTCATATTATCTGGGACAGCTGGTTAATGTTTGACATGGATGGAGTACTTATGATTAGGATGAATAGGGATCTTCACCATATTTGCTGTAGTGGTGAGTGGGTCAGCTATGACATTCCGAGTTCTAGGAATATGAGATAAAGTATATTATGAAAAAGTCTTGAGAATATCAAGTACAACATTGCGATAAGCTCTCATTCTTGGGTGCTTGTCCTCGTATTCCCCTTTGACTTGCTTGATCACTAATTTAGAGTCACCACAAATAGAATTTTAGAATTTTGAGACCAGCAATCAATGCCTCACACTCCGCCTCATTGTTTGAACATTCAAAACAACTTGTAAGAGCCCATTCTCACATTTCGAGGGATTTTATTTGACTGATTTAATGGAACATGTATCCAAACACCAATTCCTACTCCTTATCTTCCTGATGCACCATCGAACTCCATGGTCCAAAGACCATTTTCTTCATCCAGAAAAATGATTTCTGAAGACTGCATTTTTTGATTTTTAGGATTTTGAACAGCTATCTCAAAAATTTATGTTTTCTACACTATTCTTTGAATGTCCTCAATAGGATTTGTAGGCTGCCTATATTCTTCACCAACCTCTTTACCTTTTGTTGTAATAGTTTCATGTATGCTACCCATTACCTTGGGAACTTCTAAAATTTCCACTAGCTGACTTTCATCATCAACAAAATTCATATCAATAACCATAATGAAAGAGTCAAGGTCAGTATGAAAAACATGTATAGGATGATTGACTGGCTTCTTCTTACTACTGATCATAAATTTCATCTTCTTTTCTCTACAAAGTTTTCGGAGATGTCTAAAAACAAGGATAGTGGCGTATGAAAAGTCAAGCTACAGAGTGCCCTTTAATTTTTCTCCCCAAGACCTTGAAAGCAACATGCCAAACCTAGGAGGAATATCGGCAACTACAACATCCATGAGTACATTTTTGGCCGGGATTTGGTCCAAGGACACTACCAAGTGTTTAATAAGGCCAAGGCATTTCATCTTCCAGAATCAAAGGAAAAAAGATCATGGTAAGGTCGGATGATTCCCAGTTCTAGTTTATCCATGATGGCTTTAGGTATCCGATTATGGGAGGTGCCATAATCTAGCATAACATTATAAAGGATAAAATAATGAAGTTTAAGACTTAGATAAAAAGGAGGAATTTCACTATCTTCAGGAGCTACTTCTAAGGTTGGACCAAAAAGGATTGTTGGCTCATCATCAACCACATTAATTGTATCAGACATCTAATCAACCTTAAGCATCTTTGCAACTTGAAATTTATATTTGTCATTCCTTACCAATTCGATGAGGGGAATGGAGATTTTCAATTTAGAAATTTCATTCTCCAAAATAAAAATATTAGATTGCTTTTCTACCTCTTTTGGCGTTGTCCTTCCTTTCGGTTTGGCCTCTAGCTTGAGGTTCCTTCCTTTAACTTTCAGTTTGCAGTTCTTTATCTTTCCTCACATTGCTAGTGGATTCTTCATTTGTTCTATCCCGATTCAGTATGACAATGTCCTTGTCTTTATTTTGGCCTGCAAGAGTGGTTTCTTTGCTTGGTGTGTCCTTTTGTAGATTTTGTCTTTTTTGAGTTAGAGTGACAGGTACATTTCTATTTCTCAAATTGTACTGCTTTTGGAGATGACTGAGGGCATTTTGATATCCTCTTTGGTACTCTTCATTCTAAACAACCCACATATCTTCAATTGCGAACACAAATTGCTGATCACTTGGTATGGGAGAGTCTTTGGAAAACTGATCTTCCTCTGTTAGGAAAGTAGGCAGTTCATATTCTTGAAAGAAGTGATTTGCTTCTACAATTTCTTCTTCATCTTCTTCTTGACCTTCAATGTAATTTTGCTAGAATGGAGCTCTTAGACCTTGAGGATCTTGGTTTTGCTTCTCTTTCTGAACTGCTGTTGTTGCTATCCACGAAAGTTAGGATTCGTCACTGAAGGTTCAACTTCTTGATCAGTTATTGATATTCTATCCATCATCCTCTCCATAGTTTTTGTTAGATTGTCAAGCTTTGCGTCAGAAGATGATGCAGGCTCTTCTTTGAAGACAACTTTCTTCCACCCTATCTAGCTTTGATTTTGACTTTTTAAAGAGCAAATTGGCTTCGACACTGACTGCATTCCACTGCATCTCTTCAAGAGTAGTGGGGTCTCTTTCTCTAAGCTGGTAGGCCATGTCCGGATTGAAAGCATCAGGATAATGAGGAAGAACCAAACCAGGAGGAGGCTTCATATCATCAGGTATAGAATTGTACAATGTATTGAATCTTGCTGTGAATTCTTGAACTATTTCATTCGGGTTCCTTTTCATTGAATTATACTCAACCAATATCTGTAATGGATTTTTCTTCTCTTGGCAATGAGCTCCGAATAATTCAATTAATATTTGAGAATTGTTAATAGAATTAGTAGGCATACTTCGAAACCATTTCTTAACATATCCTAAGAAACTCTGAGCTATAATCCTCATCTTGGCATTCTCCTCATCAATTTCTTCTAAATCAATGAAATATATTAACTTGTCAACATGTTGCTGAACTGTAATTATGCACTTCCATCAAACAAAGGGAGTCTTTGACCATAATTCTGAGGCAAAATAACAAGTTGAGTAGGCAATAAAAGAGGTGAAAATCTCACCATGACTGCTGAAGATAGTGAAGGTGCTAAAATGGATTGTGTAAGTAAGGGTGGTGATGCTGATGAGGATGATGGGACTACTAAAATTGGTTATGGAGGCAAATATGGAACAAATGGGGGAGGTAGGAAAGATGATGAAACTAAAACTTTGGGAGATGTAGCAGATGTGCTTGGAGGTGAAACAAAAGATGAAGCTGTGGCCAGGTATTCAAGTTGATATTGAACAAAAGCTTTTTCTGTAGTGATCTGTAGTTGGTTAGAAAGGCTTTGAAGCTTATCAAAATTTAACCACAGTTCATGATCGGTCTTGACAGACAGATATTCTGAAGAGATAGAGTGAGTTTCAACCTTTAAAGGTTCTAATGTTATCTCAGATATATAGAAGTCATACTTGGACCTCGTAAGATAATTCTATCTGCTCTTCAAAAGGAATTTGCTCAAAGACGAACATATTTTTAGGCAGAGACCAACTACACTTTTAGCGATGGGTAATCTACGTTTTCTGAGTAGTCTTTCCGGATCTTCAACAATGTAGGGTGGATTTGGGTCAGGGTTTGACCTGGTATGCCTTTTGGAAGCCAGAATGTATACACCCTAAACTGATGAGATTTATGAATTCAACCTATCTTTGAATACTGGAAACTGAGAAGTACATAACCAGTTCTTTGAAAGCTCTTAAATATTTCCCAGGAACGATTTAACAATCATTCCTCGGCAATGATGCCAAAAATGTTAGTCCTTACAATCTTCTAGACTGAAAAGGAAATCAAGAAGGGTAACCTCAAACCACTTCAACTCAGTAACTAGCCCTACCAAGCACAAGAGGGATCTCTCTAAGTCTCTTATGAGTGATATGAATTTAAATCAAATGAATTTTAGGCTAGATATGTGTATTTGTTTTTGAAAATTTGGTTTTTAGGATTTGCTGAACTTAGGGTTTGGAGCCACAAGTAGGTCTAGGCTGTGGGAGTGCAAGAGCAAACATAAGAAGGAGCTAGGTATCAGAAGCCATGGTGTAATTTGAGTATTTTTCAGTGTAGTATAGAGGATATAGTGTTGAAGAAACTAATGAGCATAAATAAACATGATTTCATTAGCTTAGGAAGATAATACACATAACTATGAAAACCAGATAACAAAGCTTGAAAAACAAGAATTCTGAGTATTTTATTACAAGGCATTCATAGAAAGAAGAGATATAATGTAGATAGATATGTTTAGACCATGAGAAAACAAAAATAATGAAGTAAAAGCACCATGAACTCACTCAGCTAGAGTTCCTTGAAAATTGTTGCAACCTGTCTCTGTATTAGCTGAAAAGATGATTACAAAAAGTTCAACCCTCTTCTCCTGAAGTGAAATGATACATATAGACTCTCCTAGACCACTTTCCCACCTTCAGGAGTCAAATTCCTTGGTGGAGGAACTGACTCCAAGATTCTCTCAACCAACAGGTGAGAGTGAGAAGGTGAAACTCAAACACTTCATGAAGAGTTTGTTTAGGAGTTTGCTTCTTTTATGAGGCCTAATAAACATAAAAAAACTACCGATGATGTACATTTATTCATGCCTACATCATCTAGCCTCATAACTAGTGCCATTACATAGAGAATCTTGACTTTTACTAAGTCAAACCAGAAACTAGAAATTTACACTGTGAAATTTACAGTTTGAAACACATAAAAGTGTAGAAGCGCAACATTGACTTTGAGATGATTTTGGTGCCCTCTAGGGGTCAAAATGAAAATATGAGAGAACGGTTAACTAGACCTTCAAGTATAGTTTCCATAACAGTTTGAATTTAGGAATTTGAAGCATGAAAAGACCTTTAAAAATCCATTCTCCCAAGGTCACTCCAGAAGTGCAGTGCCTGTCAAAAAATGGTCCAGAATGCTAGTTTTTTGCAACTTTTTTGCCTTTTTCTCCAAAAGTAAACCACCTCTGAAAAATATGAGAAAATGGGTTTTTATAGGATGGAAAGAGATTTCCAAAAATGTATACCTTTCGTCAAATGGATGCCCAAGGAAAAAGCGCAACGCCTCTGGAGCAACTCAATTTCTGAAATTAGACCAAAAATTTCCAACAAACTCAAAATGCTCAGAATTTGCTCAAAATTGGAGGGAAGATGCAAAAATATGTTTTTTATAGCTTCATGGATGATTCAGAAAGAATCTCCAAGTTTCCCTCATCCTTTTGGTTTTTTTTGTCCTCTTTGAGCTTATTTTCAAGTTGCCTTACCTTGACATTGGCGATCATGTTTTGAGCTTGGTAGGGGTGCACCATGTGTCCGAGAAACTGATTTTCTCTGTTTTCCTTCTCAAGGAGCTTCTCCAAGTTTTAATTCACCCTGATGAAATATTTCTTATCTTGATGAAAATCTAGGGCAATCCTATCTTCTAGGTCAACGTCCTCATTCAACAGAATTTGTTCTTTCTCCTCTTGCAAAGCTTTCTTGAGGCCTCTTGTTCTTGGTATTTTCCTTTTTCCTCTCCCCTTTGATGCTTCAGGCTCACTTGATTTCATGATCTCCTTACCTTTTCCAACTTGATGCATTAACTTGGCTTTTTCCTTTTCTAGGATCAAATCCTTTGCTTTGATTTGACTGTTTTCCTGTTCAAGGAATGATATAACATATTTTTCCCTTTCCAAATTGATTGCTAGCTCCTTGATTTGGTAGTCCTTATCCCTGATAGTCTATCTCATGTTTGTGGTCTGATCCTCAGTCTTTGGATCAATTAGTTCAAACTCATGCTCAACTGTGTCTTTATCCTTTGCTGCCGATTCCTACTTTGTTGATGAAGAAGGCTTGGCCCCTTTCTCTATATAAGAAGAAAACACAAGCCTTTTCCCCTTCTTATACACTTTAGTCACCTCAGGTTTGGATAGCTGAGTCTTCTCCACTATTTTTCTAGATGACCCCACCTCTGTTTGTTGTTTTAGTGCACTAGGAGACTGAGATGTTGCATTCTTCTCATGCCATTTCAAGGCCGCTTCCAAAAAGGCTTCCCAAGCCATACCTTTCTATGCCAGCTGGTGAAGGACAATGGTTTTGATGAGACTATGATGGAACACGATTGGGGAGTGCTCTTTGTCCTTTAATTGTATTTTTTCAGAAATTTTGGAAATGCTCCTGAATAGATAAGTACACATGTTGAGGGGCTTTTTAGAGGTGAAATACATCAGGAGGCAAATATGATAGGCATACAACCTGGAGAATCTACCTTCACAAGTGAAGAACCTCATGATAGTTTTCATCAAAGGGGGACATTTCTTCAATAAATATATGAAAGGCATGAGGTGAACATGTGTATCTCTGTATGGCGTCTTCAAGAAAGGCTTGTAGTATTCGAGATCTAGGCTCATTCCTTTGAACCAATATTTGCCATTGTCCAGTAACCCAGTTGCAATTGAGATATAGGCCACTGAAAAACTGAACTCAACACTAGCAATGACAGTAGTTTCTCCTTTCATTTGAGTTGCCACCTAATCTGTTAGTTGCTCATGAAATCCCACCTCGCTCACCCTTTTGCAAAATTCCAAGCAGTGGACATCCTCAAAGCATTGTTTGATGAAAGGATATGAGTTGATTGTGTTGTAGTCTAATGGTTCATATTTGAGGATATTCCCTCCTTTATGTTGTCTCTTTCTTTCTGGTGAAGATTTTGCCTCCATGATGATACAAAGCCCTAGCAGCAGGCAGTGGAAATAAGATGTGAGGTGTGAATGGAAATGAAGTGATATGAAGGTGATTTTTTGACAAAATGATAGGAGGGGTCTTGGGAAAGGTGAGAGGACTTTGAAAGATGATGAAAATTAGTGGAGAAACAATGGAAAGATGATTTTCTTGCAGGTGGAAACAACAGGGTTTATGATGAAACTTGCCCAAAACCTCTAGGAATGAGCTAGGGTTTTTCCTTTTGAGTGTTTAAACTTTATTTTGAGGTGGGTAAATTGGTTAAAATGGCTCATTAAACATGTATGCAGGTGTAGGATATCATTTTACATGTCTTATAAATAAAAAATAATGATGGCCATTTTCACCCTAACATTTCCCATGCAAATTTTGCTACAAACCTTAACTTGAAGAATTATTGACATGAGATGAAATTGGAAAAGAAAAGGATGGAGGATAATGATGTACTTACTTGTTCCTTAGCTTAGAAGTGAGTAAAATCAAGCTTGCAAGTGAAAAAATGAAGTTTGGGAGAGTTTTGAAGGATTTCGGGGCACTCTGTTCTGCGCGCAACACAGTCTTCCTGAACACAACGTAGTTATGTTAAGCGTAGCACCGGTCTCCTAAGCACAAAACAATGCTTCTAAGTGCATCGCCTGTAATTTTTTGCTAATTTCACCTAGGAAAACGACTTTTTTGATTTTTTGGACGAGATAACTTGATAACAAAGAGTGAATAGAATGTGAATGAAGGAGTTGGGGGCTTTTGAGTTTATATAGGGAAAGTTTCTTTACTTTTTCAAAAAGAAATGGGACCCACCCTCCTTTAGAAACTGATTTTCACTTTATGAAAACAGAGTTACCTTTACCATTGCAAACCTGAGATGTCCTTTACTTTCCTAAGTGTTGGAGCTTCTTTTTCTGGAACTTTTGGAACATGAGAGTATGAGGAGGGTGTGAAAAATCAAGATCAACTCCCCAACTGTTGCTTTGTCATGTTTTACTCACTGCTAGTTTTATTGATGAAAATGATGGACCTTGGAAACCCTAGTGACCTAATGGATGACCTGAGACCTAATCGAATGATGATGATGAATGACCCATTTTTATTGTGACACCTTCATAAAGTGTGATAGGCGACCAACATGAGTGAATTTACAAAGAATGACTTCATCTTTAGACTGACCAAATTTGCTATATAATCATAGTAACAGAAAAAATTTGATTTTGAAAGTAAAAAAAACATAGTAAAAGCATATTTGATCGAGGTGATAGGCTAACAAGATTGACACTAATAGGTTCCTCAAAGTCTCTTGTGTATTTCTCTGTTCCTCCATTTCCCCTGTCAAATTCCCTATTCCTCCATTGCTCCTCTGTAATTCAGAATGTCGTTAGATAAAGGAAAACAAAAGATGCCTGAGGAGGATCCCATGGTACCCCCTGTCCTTGATCTAGATAAAAATCCCTTGATTGACACCTAATATAAAATAGCTGAAACCTAATGCGAATTTGACCTATATGAGCTCCATAATTAGGCAAAAAAAAAATACTTAGATTAAAGTGATGATTTAAGTATTTGGGAGTCTTTTCTTCCTCAGTTTACCTTTCCTCAAACTCACTTTTTCCTTGAATTATCTACCTGATGTCATCTCAGATACCTCCCCAACTAAAAAGCATTAATTTCCTAGAACAATGAGGTCCTTTTTTCCATTTCTCCAGAGAGAATTTTCCAAGCCTTACAGGTAAATACTTAGGCTTCTTTGCATCATTTTTCCACTGACGCATTAATGGAAATTTATAAGAAAATTACCTTCCACTAAAGAGCCCACATTTTTGAATGTTTCCTACCTGAGAATGCTAAGTTTCCCAGAACAAATCCACCATATGCAATTTATGTTTTTCCTAAAATGTCAAGAAAATTGATTTGTATGGTTACTCGGCTTTTAGACTATCATACAAACTAGTTGGTTGATGAGGTAGTTTTAGGATTTCTGTCAGTATTTGCAGTTGGTCAGAAGCCTTCAGTTTTGTTCCTTTATAGTCAATTTTTATCAGATATCA
This sequence comes from Pinus taeda, assembly GCA_000404065.3. NCBI lineage: Eukaryota > Viridiplantae > Streptophyta > Pinopsida > Pinales > Pinaceae > Pinus > Pinus taeda. The sequence goes on from APFE031682660.1 coordinate 21,291, forward strand.
TACTTAAATAATTTCTAAAGTTTAAAGCTAAAGGTGTATTCAAACACCAACCAATTTTGGTTTATCTAATGTTATTTTACCGGGCAGACAGATTTAAGTTTCAATTGTATAAGATGGAGAAGAAAGCTTCTCCTTTATTAGTTAATGATTGGACTTCTCTAGTCAAGAGGAACTTAGAAGACTATACATATATTTATTTTGTAGATAAGTTCCTTCACACATCTTTATGTCTATTATGCAGTGCTATTATACCGAGAATTTCTCCCGAAATCAAAAAAGTTTTGCACCTCTCAGAATAGTCAAAGGTTCCAGACTGGTATTTATACCAGAACTACATAGAAACCAAAATCTATGGGTGTGATCTTCCTCCCTACATATTACCAGTTTTTATGCCAGTGAGAATTTTTGCTTTAGAGTATGTTAGAAATATGTTAAACATGGATGAAGTGCACTTTGTATGAACTAAGAAGAAGGCACAATTCAAGCTGAAGGAAAATGTTGGTCCATATATTGTGAATACCAGAGAAGAATCACAAGAATTAGAGACAATTTTAAAGTAGATGAAGTTCAAACCAGGTTTCACATGGTCTTATAATCCTTTAGGGATTATTTCGAAGATGAGGATTGAACGAAAAGAGCACTCCATATCCACACTGATGCCATAGATAGAGCAATATGCTAACCAAGAGGAGTGGGAAAAAAACACATTGCAGGAGGTTGAAGAGTAGTTAGTCAACCAATATTATTTTCAAACTCATATTCCTAAAGACAAAGAGATCAAGAGGTCAAGGGAATGTGTGTCCCCTACAGATTCAGAGACTCAAGCTATAGATTTCGTTGTGTTTAAGAGAATGGAAAACGATCCACAAAACACTAAAAGCATTGATAGTAAGACTGGTCCTCAAGTGATCACTATTCAAGAGGGATCTTAAGAAGAAAGCGATGCTCAGGAGCAAACTAATTTTGTTTTTACAGGCACTCCTACCACCTCTTTCCCATATTAAGAAGAGACAATTGAGTCTCCTATCTCTTCTACCTCTCAAGTTCCACCAAAGTAGGTCATTTTTACAAGGTGTAGGGAGATCAAATTGAAGAATGAATCTCACAAAGCTTCAACATATTCAAAATTCTAGAAACAAGCTGCCACCATTCAACATAGGTTGTTGAGTGCATTTGACTCAGAAAAGGGGCACTTTCAAATGGTCTTTTTGGAATCCACATCACGAGCCCTGATAAGTTTTGAAGATTATAAGGCCTCCGTATTTTCATTTGATATTAAACAAGCTCATGTAATCGACCAGATCGATTTGCATAAGCAGGAAAGTGAGATGATCTAAGCAACTCTAACTAACTCAACCATGATTACTTCTAAATTGCAATTTTCTTTATATAATATGCACTCAAAGTTAAAGATTGAGAGAATGTCTCCTCTGGCAAAGACACCAGGATTAAGACTTTAGAATATTTAGTTATTAAACTAGGATATGAATCTAGTAATGTTAAAGCAGCCGAGGAGGTAATCAAGAAAAGGAATTCAAACATTCAAGCTATCCGAAAATAACTTAAGCTTCCAACTACAGAACACCCTCAGGCTAAGGAAGTCACCATTTTAGAGATGGAGAAAGAAAATTTGTTCACTATAGAAGTGGAACAGAATGCTCAAATCATAAAAATGGAAAGAGACATGGAAGAAATACTGAAGGAAAAAGAGCAATGGGAATTAGCAGGAACATCAACAGTAGGAACATCAAAAATAGGTACTTCAACACAACAAACAAAACATGCCTCCACTTCAAATTCCTTAGAAAAGCTAGCTCAAGCTTTAGGGGAATTGTCACTGACAAATAAGGAAGTGGAGAAATGAACAAAATCACTCACCAAGATGGAAGAAAGCAAGATCAAAGAAGACAACATATACTTGGGAGAACTGCAAAAAAATTTCAAATTAATTCAGCAAATACAAAAGTATGAATATCAATCCCTCATTATTCAGATGTTAGTAGAAGCCAAATGCATCATTTGGCACAATGTCAATTCAAATGGCATAGAGTTGTGGCTAGCCATTCAAATTATTTTGAACAAGAAAAATTGGTACAAAGAGTGAAAGCACAATGGAAAAAACCAAAATTGATATTGAATACAGGCGAGAAGAAGCACAAAAAATTATAAGAATGCTAAAGTCCAAAACTAGAGATGAGCTTGAAGAGCTGAACATTCAGCATAGGACATAGACAATGATGGAAGTTAAAAGAGTTTTAACTAAGAAGAATCTGATGGTGTAGTTGGAGAATAAGTGTAAAGAACTGGAGCTACAATTTAGAATATTTAAGAAGAAGTTTGCTTTATTGTAGGATAAATGACTTCCAACTCTTAGAAATTCTATTGGAAAATTGATTCCATTAGAAAATTACCAGGAGAAATTATGCAATACAGCTACAAATACATCTAAATTTGCAAAGGCAAAGGGGAAAATCAGTGGAAAAGCATTCTTAGAAGGCTTGCAATTTGATTTCAACTTTTATCATGAGATTCATCATTTGTTTCTGAACAAACCAACTTTCCAGACTTACACAAAGGTAGAAGAAAGATTCAGAAACATGGTAAATTTTTCTATCCCAGGTGATCAGCGGTGGGACCAATTACTAGAGTTGGTTGAATAAGCACAAACAAAAGACCTACAATTTTGGTAGAAGACAAAAAGGAGGAGTCAGGAAAATAGCTACAACCCGCAACAGATTTCCTTCAAAGATTCAACAAAACATCTGAATTTGTCCATAATTCCTTTAGGGCCTTGGAATAGGTGTGTGGAGAGTAAACTCTCCAAGGCCACTTAAACTGAAGGTATAAAAGTTTACTAAAGAGTGGAAATCCAGTGACGTTAAGTTGTTCAGGAAAGCTCCTCTAACACATGAGTTAAGCACAAGGACGTGTGAAGATAAGGAATGAGAGATACCCCCTCTCCTACTTGTTGGATCACACACCCATGACTATTTTTCCCGAATTCTGACCACAAGTTGGTGACATTAGTTTCCTTTCCTATGGACCACACATGTGATTATGGGGGGGGGGGGGAACGCTCATGGTACCTAAGGCAAATATTACATCTCTTTCATTAGTAATTCTAGAGGGTTCCCTTGCGAAGCTTGGGTACTTACACCGACAAAGGCTATTGTCTGGAGGCTAATGCAATTTATTTTGATATATTCACTGGTGTAACAATTCTGGTGAAAAATCTATGTAATAAAAGTTAATAAAGGAAAAATAAGACCATGGTTAAGGGAAACTTATTCCAAGCTAAATGTTGCGCAAAGATATCACAGTGGGCATCACTAGATGTGTGTTTTGGCTAAGGAAAAGTAGCAATGGCTAAGGCAAAGGCATTAAAATGAAAAATGGTATTTTTGGCACATTTATTTATGAAAATAAAGGAAAATAAGAGAAAAGGGAGGTGAAAGGCCACATGTTGCATGTGAGGAGGAAAATGAAGGAAAATGATTGAAAATGAAGAAAATAGAGGCCTCATTAATAAAAAAGCTTCTGAGGATCAGTTGGTAACCTTTTGTTTCTTCAAGTTTTGAGCTCTCTCATTATTTTCTCTCTCTCACTCTTGGTCACTTAGAGTTTCCTTGGAGCACTATAACTTTGGAGCAAGAAAGGAAAAGCAAGCAAAGGGAAAGGAAGGAAAGGAAGGATCAAGGAAGGAAAATCATGATCAAGAAGCTTCAACAGGAATTCTTGTAGGTAACCTTTTTCATGTGTGATTTCCTAGTTGGTTTGGACATGCATGTCTTTGCATGTTGGTGTATGGTTCTCTTACTTTCAATGGCATGATTTTGCTGGGTTATGATAGTGGTTTTTAGCCTAGACTTACAATTTTCCAGATGCCATGGTATGTTGGGATGTTTATCTTGGTTTTGAGCTTTGGTTTGCTGGATGGATTTCAGAATCTAGGGCAGAGGTCTTCTCAAGGTTCATTCCCAAAGGCATAGGAATTCCTTGACCGATTTTGGTAGGATACACGGTAAAGCATGAGGGAGAAGTCTCGGTTTAGGTCCAAGTGATCTGGGTTTACATTATGGTAAATCCTGAGAGACTAGTCTCAGTTTAGGGCCTAGTGATCTGGGAATGGATTACGGTAAAGCCTGAGAGACAAGGAGATGGAAAATTCCTCAAGGATAGTGATGGATTCCAGATGGCATTCCAAGTTCGGTTCTGTTGTGATCGGAGCACCTGTTTTGGTGTGATCATGGTTCGATGAGGGTGGAGGTGGTTTAACCTCCATATTCACTTGGTTATTCTATGATATCCCACATTCATGCTTGGAATATGGCATGAAGGTGACTGGCTAAAAGAGAGATTTGGTTCAGCCATTTCTATGGTCGGGTGGTACGTGGAAGTCCCAAACTTGGTCGGATTTTCCTATGATTAATAAAAGCTAAGTTCTCTTACTTTTACACTTGTTTATATGTGGATTTAATGAATGTCATATCTCTGATATTTATATTTTTTTATGTTGGTTATAAGCATGGTTATATGACTGGTTCATGTCATGGTTATTTCATGTATTTACTTGTAATTGTTAAAAGGATTAATGCAAGACCTAATTGATGTTATAATAGTTCAATGGAGAAGGTGGTGATCTTTCTTGTTATGTTTCATAAATTCTTTTAGTCATTTATGCTTTGTCTTCTATCTTAGATCTGTAGGTTGCATTGATGCCAAGTGTTTGAAATAATGTCAGTCTTGGTTGGGGATGTTTAGGGCTAGACTTGAGGTTGAATTTTGATTCGTTTATATTGTCATCATGTCTTTGATCAATTATGGAGGTTGTAACAAGTTCTCGGTAGAGGTTGATATTCTGAGCTAGAAAAGTGGCTCAAATCTCAAGGACACTGGCACATGTCCACTAAAAAGAGTCCAGGGACGCTGACACATAGGTCTGTCAGAGGGACTTTGGGTTTTTGGACGCTGTCATGCTTATATCATGAGAGCGACCAAGGTTTAAAAGGCTTAAAACATCAATGGGACTCAAGGACATGATGTTTGAGTGGCCAACATGTCCCTTGAGGGTGTTGTTTCTCATGTGGATGGGCTTGTTTGATATGTTTCATCGATTTCCTTTCCTTAAGGTCACCAAGGAGTTTGAATCCCTTATAGTGACCTCTCTTGTCGCATGTTTACCCCGAATAGTCCTTTGCTTGGGTAGACTTGGGAGGAGGGGGTGTTACAGATTGGTATAAGAGCGTGGTTGCACTCTCCTTGGGTGAATGTGTTGGTCATGCATGCATGTCAGTTGCATGTGTGTATCTTACACTTGCATTCCATGTGCTTATTACATTGACTCATGTTGATCATGATTGTAGGAACTTGGTTGTCATGATTAACTTGATGTTGATTTTGTGGAATGCATCGTTAGGAGTATATGACCAGTTACATGATTATATGCAGCTTCATTACATCCTTGTAGGTTAGGTTTCATTTTTGGTTGTTTGATTACATGTATTAGTTTTGTAGGTTGGTTACAAGAATTAATCGCTTATGCTCAACTACATGCGCTCATACATATGTGTATTTGATTAGGCATTGCTTATGCATGCTGATAGTTTCATGTGGAAATGTGTACATTGGAGTAATGGTTTTTGATATGTATTTGCATTGATGACTGAACCCTAGTTAGAATGATGTTTATGCGCTGATGCACTTATTCAGTATATGTCTATATGTTATTATGTTTATGTTATACATGTATCACATTGATTTGATGATCTTGCAGACAAGGTATCCTCCACGAATTATGCTAAGGTACGTTGCTTTATTGTGATTTGGTTTATCTCACATATTATGCATTGTAGGAAAGAAATAAAAAGGGCTAGCAAGGTGGTATACTACATAGAATCTCCCTATGCGTTATATGGGTAGCATGGTGTGGGGACCTCTTTTGATTTGGAAGACACATTGAGAAGCCTGAAGGAAGAAATAAGGAGTTGCAAGCAACCAATGACAAAATCATGTAGGCACAAGAGACACAAGAAGAGATGAATGCTATACTTCTTCAGAGTTTGTCAGAATTGCAGTGACAAGGGCCACTTTGAATCAGCCATGGACATGAGGAAAGAATTAATGGGGGATATGGTAGTAGGTATCCTAGTAGACATAGATATGACACAATCAGAGATGGAATGTCGTTGGACACTCTAGATAGGAGAGGTGATATACACAGGTACTATTCTAGTTATGGTTCTAATGGCATAATGATCATCATCGTCATCATCCTTATAGGAGGAGTGATAGGGGATACTTGCTAGATGATTTTAAGAAGGAAAAACCACCTACCTTTGATGGAGAGATGAAGAAATCATAGGATGCAGAGGCATGATTGCTTGGTATGAAAAAATTATTCCAATTGCATTATTATTCAGAAAACATGAGAGCAAAGATAGACACTTTCAGTCTCAAAGGTAAAGTGGATATTTGGTGGGAAGTACACATGAGAAAGATTTGACTTTCCATGCATTTGAAAGGATCTTCAATATGAAGTACTTGTTAGAGAGGTATTATGATGATAGAGCTAAGGAGTTTTATGAGTTGTGGGTGGGCACTATGATAGATGATGAGTATTCTAACAAGTTCTTGGAGCTGTTGAGGTATGTGCCTTACCTCAAGGAGGAGAAGGCCAATGTTTATAGATTCATCATTGGACTTCCAATAGCATACAAAGACCAAATTGAGTTCGATAAGCCTAGGTCATTGGAGGAGCCCATCCAAAATTTGAAACATTGTTATGAGAAGCTGAAGCGTAAAGTTGAGCCTAAGCATGACTTGAAAATAAATGAGAAAGCTAAAGGAAAATGGCCACCAAAGAGAGGAATAACTCAAGATGCAAGTGAGAAAGAAAACACAGTTCCTTACAAGAAGTTCAATACAACGGAGAAAGGACGCAGAGAGGATCAAGCTAGAGGTGGTAGTAGGGAACCATTGCAGTGTTGGATATGTGGTAAGGATCATCGTAAGAGGGAATGTCCACAATATCAGAGTGGTGGTATAACCTAGATCTACAATGATCGGGAGCCACATACAATTGGTGATGTTGGTCATAGTATTCCTAGGATCTATGTAGTTGTGGACAACAGGTAGGCAGATCATAAGGCATCAATCATGGAGATGGATGGTAAGATTTCTGATCAAGTTGTTTCTATTTTGATTGATACTGGATCTAAATATAGTTATATTAATCCCGACCTTATGGATAAGTGTGGTTTGAGAAAAAAATTGCATGCATAATCTTGATTGGTATAGTGGGCTACAGGCACAAAGAAGTGAGTTTACCATTGGGTAAGAGCTTGTGCATTTGAGTTAAATGGTATGCCTACAACAACACATTTGAATGTATTTCCATTGGGATTGTATAGTATGCTTTTGGGTATGGATTGGATATACCTTCATAGAACCAAAGTGGATTGCTTCGATAAGGCCATTGAGTGTGTGGATGATAGTGGGGGAAAGAGGACTTTGCAGGGAAAGAAGAAGCCTACATCAGTGAGGATGGTTACCGCTATGCAGGCTAAGTGTAGTTGCAGAAAAAGTTGTGTGGTGTTTGTAGTACACATTTCTAGTGATAAAGGTAAGGAAGTTGAGGATGCAAATGTGTTAAGTAGTTACACAATTTTGCAACAGTTTCAAGATGTATTTCCTGAGGAAATTACAGAGTTTCCACCTCACAGGGAGGTAGAATTTTCTATTAAGTTAGTGTAAGGGGAAACTCCAACATCAAAGACACCTTACAGGATGAGCACACCTAAGTTGGTAGAGTTTAAGTTGTAGTTAAAGGAGATGCTTGATAAGGGATGCATTAAATCAAGTGTATCACCTTGGGGCACACCAGTATTGGTAGTAAAGAATAAAGATGGTACTCTTAGATTATGCATTGATTACAGGCAATTGAACAAAGTGACCATGATGAATAGGTACCCTTTGCCGAGGATTGATGATTTGTTTGATCAGTTGAAGGAAGCAGTGGTATTCTACAAGATCGACTTGAGATCAAGATACCATCAGGTACGCATCAAGGAAGAGGATATATTCAAGATTACATTCAGGACCAGGTATGGGAATTATGAGTTTGTTGTTGTTCCATTTGGTTTGACTAATGCTGCAACTACATTTATGTGTTTAATGAATAGTGTGTTGAATCCTTATATGAATAATTTTGTTATGTATTCATTGATGATATACTGGTATATTCTAAGAATGAGGAAGAACATGCTGAGCATTTAGTAGCAGTGTTGAGATTGCTGAGAGAGCATCATTTGTATGCTAAACTTAGTAAGTGCAACTTATTTCAGACCGAGGTACATTACTTGGGGCATGTTGTCTCCAAGGAAGACATACCAATGGATCCATAAAAGATAAGGGCTATCATGGAGTGGGAAACTCCTAAGAATGTGGATGAGGTGAGATCATTTATGGGATTTGCAGGTTACTACAGGAGGTTCACCAGGAACTTCTCAAGCATTACATATCCTATCACATCATTGCAGAGGAAAGGAAATAAGTTCAAATGGGTAGAAGAATGCGAGGAAAGTTTTGAGCAACTTAAGGAGTTGTTGACACATGCACCAGTGCTAAAGATTGTGGATCTGGACAAAGAGTTTGTAGTGTGTATAGATGCTTACAAGATATGACTTAGAGGAGTTCTCATGCAAGAAGGAAATGTAGTGTGCTATGAGTCACAGAAACTGAATGATCATGAGTAGAACTATTCAATGCATGATCTTGAGCTAGCAACGATTATACATGTATTGAAGATGTGGAGGCACTATCTTCTTGGCATGAGGTTTACATTGATGAGAAATCACATTGGGTTGAGGTATTTATTTGACTAGATGAATCTAAATGCCAAGCAAGCTATATGGTTGGATACCCTTGAGTTTGACTTTGAGATTAGATACATCAAACGAAAGAAGAACCAAGTTTCAAATGCTCTTAGTAGGAAGGTACATGTAAATCATATAACAACTATGAGCTCTTATGGGACATAGTTATAGGATAAGATCTTGCAGGGAGGACAACATGATGATAACTACATGGAGATTATGCACATGCTACAACACACCATGGTACAGGTACATGTTTAGGTACAGATACAGGTGATTGGATGCATAATATCATCTCATGACAAATGGTTTGGTGAGGTTTAGAGACAAGATCTATGTGTCAAATTGCAGTGAGCTCAAGAAGCTTGTATTGAGGGAGTTTCATGCCAAGCCATACTCAGGTCATCTAGGATATCAGAAGACATTGATAGTGGTGAAGAAGTTCTACTATTGGACGAATCTGAAGAAGGAAGTGGCATAATTCATGGCTAGATGTTTAGATTGTCAACAGTTAAAGCCGAAATGTAAGCACCCAGGTGGATTACTAAAACTGATAGCGATTTTAGAATGGAAATGGGAGGTCATTTCCATGGATTTCATTACAGATCTTCTGAGAATAGTGAGGCATCATGATTCTATTATGGTTGTGGTTGACAGGTTGAACAAGGTATCTCACTTCATTCTAGTAAAGACTATATATTCAACCAGTGAGATAGCACAGGTGTTCATCAGAGAGATAGTGAGACTGCATGGTGTGGTCCGAAGAAGGTTGTGTTAGACAGGGATGCTAAGTTCACTTCCAAGTTTTTGAAGGAGCTATTTGCAAGATTAGATACAAAGTCGGCCTTCAGTACAACTTATCATCCATAGACATATGAACAGACAGAGAGGGTTAAGAGGATCTTGGAGGATATGTTGAGGATGTACATGATGCATCAACAGAGGAAATAGAAGTAGTATCTTCCATTGGTTGATTTCAAATACAACAATGGTTATCAGGAGTCATTGAGGATGAGTCCTTTCGAGGCATTGTATGGATGGAGTTGTAACACTCACATCAGCTGGAGTAATCCAGTGAACTGGGTACTTATTCGACCGTATATGTTGGCAGACATGGAGCAGGAAATGTGGCTTATAAAGAAGAATCTAAAGGAAACAGATGATAGACAGAAGAGTAATGTAGATCGACATAGGGTATTCAATGAGTTTCAAATTAGGGAGCATGTGTACTTGTGCATCAAGCCCAAGAAAAGCTACTTGAGGGTTGGATCATGTCCCAAGTTGGCACCACGGTATTGTGGGCCTTTCAAGATACTTGAGAGGGTTGGACCAATGGAATTTCGAATTGCACTGCCTCCAATAGTGAAATTCCATGACGTTTTCCATGTTTCATTGCTTAAGAAGTATATAAAGGATGTTGATCATATTATTGATTGGTTTGTATTGCAGGTGGAGAAAAAAGGAGAGTTCTAGTTGGAGCCTCAATGCATGTTGCAATGGAAGTATCTCATGATCAAGACAAAAGGCATAGAGAAAGTTAAAGTGTAGTGGAAGCACTTTGGGCCTGAAGAAGCTACATGGGAGATGGCGGATCAGATGTAGACCCTGTATCTGTCATTATTTGCTGTTGAGGTAAAGAATTTTTGGTTTGATGTTGGCATATGTTTGGCATAGGTTTTGCTGATGTTTTAGTATATGTATGTAAATGTATATGGATATAAATAGTGGCATGAGCTAAGTTATGAATCTCCAATAAGCGATATGGGTATCATGTTATTATGCGTGTTATATTTTGATGTTGTCATGATGTTTTGATTTTGAGCAGGTCTTTCATTGTAAATACTGCAACGAGCTAAGTTATAAAGATGGGAAATATGTTTTCTTTTCAGCGGTTTTGCTGAGGTCTTAGTGTGGTTTAACACTGAGGATGGTGTTCCCCAAGGGGGAGGGTTCTGTAACAATCTTGGTGAAAATTCCATGCAATAAAAGTTAATAAAGGCAAAATAAGACCATGGTTAAGGGACACTTATTCCAAGCTGAATGTTGGGCAAAGATATCCTAGTAGGATCACTCGATGTGTTTTTTGGCTAAGGAAAATTAGCAAAGGCTAAGCCAAAGGAATTAAAAGGAAGAAAGGCATTTTTGGCACATTTATTTATGAAAATAAAGGAAAATAGGAGAAAGGGGAGGTGAGAGGTCACATGTTGCATGTGAGGAGGAAAATGAAGAAAAATGATTGAAAATGAAGAAAATAGAGGACTCATTAATAAAAAGGCTTCTGAGTATTAGTTGGTAACCTTTTGATAGTTCACTTTTGGAGCTCTCTCATTATTCTCTCTTTCTCACTCTTGGTCACTTCGAGTTTTCTTGGAGCACTCTAGCTTTGGAGCAGGAAAGGAAAAGCAAGCAAAGGGAAAGGAAGGAAAGAAACGATCAAGGAAGGAAATGCAGGATCAAGCAACGTCAACAAGAATACTTGCAAGTCACATTTTTGATGTGTGATTTCCTAGCTAGTTTTGACATCCATGGCTCTGCATGTTGGTGTATGGTTCTCTTGTTGTCGATGGCATGTTTTTCCGGGTTATGATAATGGTTTTCAGCCTAGCCTTGCCTTTTTCCAGATGCCTTGGTATGTTGGGATGTTTATCTCAATTTTGAGCTTTGGTTTGTGGGATGGATTTCAGAATATGGGGCAGAGGTGGTCTCAAGGTTCATTCCCAAAGGCCTAGGAATCCCTTGACCAATTTTGGCAGGACACATAGTAAAGCCTGAGGAAGAAGTCTTGGTTTAAGACCCAGTGATCCGTGTTTGGATTACAATAAATCCTAAGAGATTGGTCTTGTTTTAGGGCCTAGTGGCTCAAGAATGGATTACGGTAAAGCATGAGAGACAAGGAGATGGAAAAATCCTCAAGGATAGTGATTGATTCCAGATGGAATTCCAAGTTCGGTTCTGTTGTGATCAAAGCATCGGTTTTGGTGTGATCACGGTTTAATGACGGTGAAGGTGGTTTAAACTCTATATTTCCTTGGTTGTTCTTGGATTGGTTGTTCTATGAGATCCCTAATTCATGCTTGGAATATGGCATGGGGTGACTGGATGAAAGAGAGATTTAGTTCAGCCATGTCTATGGTCGGGTGGTACGTGGAAGTCCCGAACCTGGTTGGATATGCCTATGATTAATAAAAGATAATTTCTCTTACTTTTGCACTTTTTTATATGTGGATTTAATGGTTGTCATATCTCTGATATTTATATGGTTTTATGCTGGTTATATGACTGGTTCATGTCATGGTTATTTCATGTATTTACTTGTAATTGTTAAATGGATGGATGAAAGAACTAATTAATGTTATAATGGTTCAATGGAGAAGGTGGTGATCCTTCTAGTTATGTTTCATAAGTTATTTCAGTCATTCATGCTCTATCTTGTATCCTAGACCTGTAGGTTGCATTGATTCCAAGTGTTTGACAGAATATTAGTCCTGGTTGGGGATGCTCAGGCCTAGTCCTAGTGTTGAATTTTGATTTGTTTATATTTTTATCATGTCTTTGATGGATTTTGGAGGTTGTAACACGTTTTGGCTAGAGGCCGAGATTCTAGGCTAGAAACGTGGCTCAAATCTTGGGGACGCTGGCATAGATCTGCTGAAAAGAGTCCAAGGATGCTGGCACATAGGCCTGTGAGAGTGACTCTAAGTTTCTAGATGTTGTCATGCCTATATCATGAGAGAGACTAGGAGTTAAAAATCTTAAAACATCAGTGGAACTCAGGGATAGGATGTGTGAGTGGCTCACATGTTTCCTGAGGGTGTTGTTGCTGATGTGGATGGGTTTGTTTGATATATTCCGTCAATTCCATTTCCTTAAGATCACCAAGGAGGCTGAATCCCTTATATTGACCTCTCTCATTGCATGTTTACCCCGACAAGTCAGTTGCTTGGGTAGACTTAGGAGGATGGGGTGTTACAACTGGTAGGCTTGGGCCCTCATCATCCCAAACTAGTTTTGGGAGATCCTTATCATCACTTTATTGTATTTTGGTGTCTGGTCCTAATCATCTCGAGCAGAAATACCTATAATTTGTTCGCTTGGTTGTATCTTTAGCATATTTTTAGTGAGTTCTATGTGCTCCTAGCTTTCCATAGGTGATTTGAGTCTTTAATTTCTCTTTATATATAAAAGTGGTTGACCGACCATTTCATCAGTCTAGAAGGCTTTGTGGGATTTCACCTGCGAGAGCCAAGCCTCCACCTAGAAGTCATAAGTGTAATTATGCTGGTGCTTTTGAACCAGTGTTAGCTAATGCAACGAAGAAAAATCCTTCTTTGAGGGCTCTTATTCCATAGGGTGAACCCATTCTAGTCCATAATCCGGATGGAAACACTCCGGTGCTTGCTAGAGTACTCTTCCAATTGGAAGAAAAAGTAGAAATTGAAGATGTTTTAGAGCCTCCTGAGACTCCTACGAAACCTCTTCCTTCTCATCTTCCTTATGTTGTATCATATGTGGGCACTTTGACTTATAGACCGACTAGCCCTGTTCACTCTCCTTCTTTCTTCTCAATGGCCAATCTTAGTGGCTCTATCGATACAACTAGCGTACATACTCCTTTATTTTTAGGTGAAAGTACTATTCCTATATCTACTATTACACCTAGTACAGTAGCTATTGGCTCTACCTCCATCCTGATTATAAGTGGGGGCACCCAACCTTTTGCTCCTTTTACGCGAGATTATCCTTTCAAAATTCCATCTAATGTGAGTCCCTTAGTTTCTTCAAATTTACCCTATGATACTTCTACATCTATGACTTCGATGGATACTGGCTCAGCACCTTTACAAGGTTTTAAATTTGGACGTGGGCATGTTCCTCCTTCCAATCCATCATTGAATTTAGGATCAATGGATTTCTTTGGTCATGCTCAAAACATTAATCATTTTCAAGGGAACCAAGGCTTGGTATATCCTTCTGTGAGTGGTTTTGGGTTAGGGAATCTTTCTCATTTATTTGGTTATTCAGGGTATGCCCTTCCCTACTATCGGTACTTCACAGGTTTCTCCTCCTTTGGCTAGTGGTTGGAATCCTTACTAGGGGCTTTCCCCTTCATATAATGTTCCACTGAGAAGAAGTTTTCCTATGACTAGAAATCATGATGTATGGGGTGGATACCCTCCATATACCCCTGTACTACAAGGTTTTCCTTATGGTTCACGTGCTTCTACGAGTAGTCCTTGGCAGCTTGGTGTCTCTCACAATCTAGGATACTCTTTTACGAATGTTGGAAATTCCACTCTTGGAGATTGGAATTCTCCTGTTCCTACGCGCTTACCATTCCTGGAAACACTTAATTTTCCAGATCTTTCTAAATTAACTAAGGATCCAATCTATTAAAATTTATCTTGGCTTCCAGTCCCTACTAAACTTCCATATGATATTTTGAAATTTGAAGGGAAATGTGGTGAGGGTCTGGTAAATCATATAACAACTTTCCATTTATGGTGCTCCTCAAACTCCCCGATTCATGATTAAATTAGGTTGAGATTATTACAATGCACCTTAACTGGAAATGAAGCTAAATGGTACATTGAATTAAAGGGGGGAACATTTTCTACATTTGGTGATTTAGCTACAATTTTTCTGAACCATTTTCAGTTGCATGTCTGTTATGATACCAGAACTGAACTCCTCGCCAATTTTGAGCAGGACAAGGCTACCCATATTTCTTACCACATTCAAGAGTGGAACAAAAGGAAGAGATTGATCAAGGCCTATATCTTTGATGAGTTTCTTCAGGAATGGTTTTTGAAATCATTGTAACCACACATTTCTAAGGATGTGCCGCTTTATGGGGTGTTCATTGAAGAACATGCTATCTTTAAAGGCCGACAATTATAACTCATTTATTCCCAGTTGGGACTTTTCTATAATATTTTTCCTAATTCTCCTAGATCAAAAACCAATCTCACCAAGCTGAAGCTAGGCTCCCATGCTAACAGAGTTATAGGATTGATTGATAGTAATGATTAGTTTGTTGAATCAATTACAATAGTTGTCACTACAATTTACTTCTGCCACACAAATTACACCATCAATGTCTGCTCCTTCTCAACCTTTAGCTGTTAAAATTGTCTAGTCCTCAAATCCCAAAAGAAATCAACAATCTGATGTAAGATAGAAGGTATGTGGGAAGAAAAAAGATAGGGGAGGGAAGGGAAATTCTAATAAACCTAGTGATGACACTGGTGAGGGAAAAAAAGAATCGAAGAAGAAGGCTAAGTTCTCATGCAATTTATGCAACAAGGATCACCTTATCCATCTTTTCCCCAAGATTCATGATGCTCAATGCTTGTTAGCTCAACAAGGCTCTTCTAGTTCCCAGGCTGTGCTTACCAACCCTTTCCCCCAAGGGCAACAATTACTTGCTGACACGAATGCTAGTATTGGAACAAGGGGCAACTAGGATTAGGAATCTACATAGAATGTATATATGGTTAAGGCTCATGTTGATATTTCAACTAGATCTCATGATTATGGAGAGGTAGAGCCTTCAATGGGTAAACCTTCTTTTGATATTCTAGAACCTCTTCATATAGAAAGGCCCATAGTTGAGCCTATACCTCAGATGCTAAAAGGCTCCTCAAAATGGCCGACTTACAATCCCAATTCGAGGGATGCTCATAACTATTCCATTATTCAAGATTTAACTTAGAGCCCCTGTGTTATGTCCATGTTAGAGGTACTTCAATCATGTCCTGCATAGAGGATTGCTTTTCTCACTACGATCGAAGCAGTAGACCCAAAAAATTCTCTGGTAATCACATTTGATATGTCAAATGTTAAAACATGACTCCCTCATCATATGGCTTTTCAGATTTAATCTACATATCGTAAGAAGACCATATTTCAAACCATAGTTGATGAAGGGGCTTCCACATGCATCATGTCTATGCCATGCTGGAAATGTATTTCCTCTCTTGCTCTCTTAACTTCATTCGATGGTCATTCTCATAGGCCTCATGGGATTCTACATGCCTTCCCTATTTGTGTAGGGGGGAGGTGGTTAATGTGGAAGTAGAGATAGTTGATGCTAATCTCAATTATAATCTTTTGTTGGGTCACTATTATGTTTACACAATAGATGGCATTGTCTCATCTTTATTACACACCCCATGCTTTCCTCATGAAGGAAGAATTGTTATGATTGATAAGTTAGACTATTCTCCCAACGACCCTAATGCATCTGTTGACTCCACTATCCCCTCGGTAAATAATTCAAAGAAACCTATTGAGAATTTAGGAGTTGAAATGTATTCTTCTTTGATGGGTACTTTTGATATTCCATATCGAGTTTATCATGTCGATGCCATTTCATCCTCCGAGATTGTTCCTAGGCAATGTTATTTTAGAATTCATTAATTTTAATATCCTTGGCCCTTTACCCCTCCTACTCCCACATTAGAAGAAGGGAAAGTGGGTGGAATGGATTATCCAATATATGCAACAAAAATTGCATATCAATCTATTGTTAATTCTGTAGATTTTGATCCTAGCCCTCTCCCATCAAAGGATGTAGATGGTGGCGTGATGTCGGTCTGGATAATTGATTCCACTTTGGCTATGGATTGCCTTGATATTATTTTGCCATATGAAGAGGCAATCCCAGAAGAAATGACTAATTTAGAAATACTGTGGGATGATTTGCATCATCAATCCTATTTTATCCCTAACTTGCGGGAAGTTGAATCAAATTTGTGTAGTCATCTTTTTAGTGGAAGTGTTTATAAAATTTTAAACCATTTGGCTCCATCAGATATTTTTGCCAAAGGTAACATGACTAATATTTCAAAAATTATTTCGTTGAATATTTCCAATAGTCCTCATGTTATTATCAGTGAAGCTAATTGTTCCCCTGAAGAATATCTCAAGAAGTATTATGCCTAGGTTTTTTCCTAGCATTTTTTTTTTTTTGTAAATAATGCACATAGTTTTTAGTTTATGTCTATAGGTTTCGTGGTGATGATGATATTTTTGGTCTGCTTTGGCAGGCTTCAATGGATGATTGAGTGTATTTAGGATTCATAGATGGCGCTAGTAGACATACTAGGAATTTAACTTCTGCCGCTTGGCAATACATTATCCATCTAGTTCGTTGTTGGTCGCAAGAGGCATATGTATTGGTCTGGCTTCTAATAATTTGGCTAAATACATTGTCCCTATTAATTTACTATCTAAAGTAATATCTTATGGTATTAAATCATTAGTGGTCTATTTGGATTCACAACTAGTTGTGTCCCAGTTAAATAATGTTTATCGTGTGAGAGATCCTTCATTACATCGTCAATTTCTGAGAGTGAGACTATTGCAAAGATCATTCACTTTTATTAGTTTCATTCACATTCCATGATTAGATAATGCATTTACTGATTCTATAGCTAACCAAGCATTGTATAAACATATAAATCATTCATCACATTAAATCAAAATATCAAAAAATCATTTGTATATATGATCAAATCACTGGGAAATCTCTATATATAGATAGATATAATATGTCAAAATGCTATAAATTGTGGAAAAATGTCCTACAAAATGAGGGCTTAATCTTGATCATTTTTTTTTATATCAAAAATATTAGTCATCTAAAATATAATTCTGCAGAACCTGCCCTAGATGAGTGTCCCGGTAGAAGACGGTGGCATTCACCACTTGTCAGAAGAGTCGGACCCACTCTCGTGGTACTCCAACCACTCATCTTTGTATAGCCTAAGGGAGATCCTCTATTGCTGCCATTGGAACCTGGCGAGTCAAACTCTCTAAGTTCCTCTAAATAAGATGGAGCACTCTCTTAGACTCAGCTTCTGCTCTCTCCACACCTCTATCACAATGCCTGTGCTTCGGTAGACCCACAGTAGATCCTCATGTCTCACTAGTATAATATATGTATCATGATCATGCAATCTTGTAATATTTTTCTTTCATGGAAAACATATTTTGAATTTCTTGAGATTACTTTCAAAAATCCAAAAAATCAAATATGTTCATTTTTTTTTTTTTTTTTTTACCAATGTTTCCCCATGCAGCTGCTTCTGGAAGTACTAGCTTCGGGTCTAATAAAAAGTCTAATCCTACATAAGGGTAATCATCTATGGCCATGACTTGTCAAAGGCTGCCTGAGTGACTTTGCCTCCACCAAGTCACTTGATCAGATCTACCCATTTGGCCATCCTGGGATCCCTAGGGCTACTCATGGCAATAGCTTCTTTGGGTCGAAGTGATGGAATACACTCAAAGAGAAATGAGCAGACTATGGTTCCATATCCAAAATTCTTTGTCTTTACTCGTCTTATTGATGTTAACTATTTTTTCATGTTGGTCAAGAGTGTTGTGCACCAGTCATATACCACTGGATTCAGGTATTCCATTGTCAGAAACATGTATGGTAAAGATGCTTGATGTAATGAAGCAGAGCCTCCTATCTTTCCAATAGTAAATAAAATTATCTTGACAGGAAGGCTTGTGATTTATTTGATCAAGACCTATGCTATGACCCTCTCAGTATCTAGTGTGCAATACATGACAATGTAGTCAGCTATATTGAGGCCATCACGAGCCTTCCTTCCAGATCTACTGCTTCTCCCCTTTGGGAAAGTCTCGTTCTGAAGTAGATATCCTATAATTTGATCTATAAGGGCATATCATCTATGATGAATTTTTATTTCTCTCGGTCCCAGTAATGAATTAACATTTCCAATAATCGAGTCTGAGTTCTCATGTTGGGCATCATGAAGAATTTGAGAAGTACAATTTTTTTAATCCATCCAATGACTCTTGATCATTATAGATTTGAGGCTTCTGCAATCTATATTTTGTGTGGTGATATCTTCCAGAGTCATCACATTCATGTTTTTTGGAATCGACGTTTTGAACCAACCTCTGTGGTTCATCATCAAGATCAGATGAGTGAAAAGTTAGAGCTTAATAGAATAATAAATATAGGATAGGGTTGTGATTAGAATGAATGGAGTCGACAGGTTTGGTAATGATATGTTATAGATTTTGTTTTAATTATTAATTTTATTAATGATTATTAAATTTTTGACAATTGTATTTTTAGTTATTGATTAAATGATTAAATATTGTGACCTAATACTATTAATGATTATAAATTGAATAATTGTTTTCTGCATAATTAATTAATTTTTGTTAATTACAAGATTTTAATGATTGATTTTTAGTATTGACAATAGAGTAAAATTGATTATTCAATACTTGATTATCAACTTCACTGTGCTCTCTCTCTTTCCAAATGATCGACATCCTAGAAAATAAAGGGATTTAATCCTTTAGAAATCTTGTTTTTCATCTTTACTCTGCTCGTACATGACTTTTATAAGAGATTGTCACTTACATACATGTATTTCCCTTAATGAAATCACATATAAGGCTTTCTATACGCGACTTTTAAAATGACCAACCCGTGTACACGCATAATTGTTTTTGTAAAGAAAAAAAATCTTCATTATTTGAGATAAATCTATCAAATTTTTCGATCAAATAGATGAGTTTAAGGTTATGAATTACTTGGAGTCGGTGTTTGCTGGATTTGTTGTTGGATTTTTTGAGGATCAATTTGCTCAAATTTTCTCCAACAGGACTCTCCTTAACACTTGAAAGGTAATAATGAAATGGGGTGAGTTGAAAACTCTTTTTATAGACAAAATTTAAAACTCACTTTCCTAAATTTCATTTTAAAAACTTTATTATTTTATTTCATGAACTTTTTATCTTTTGTTTGCAGTGTTGGGTAAGGATCTTTTCAGGTTGTCGAATATTTTTTGTGACTTTGTCGTATCTTTTCCACCGCTTAGACTCCATGATCGCTAACCTATCATGGTAGGTATTGTTTTCTTAACTGGAATATAGGTTAAGACATATCACTTTTCCATTACATTATGCATCTTGACCTCATAGTGCGATACTTAGTCATAGGGCCGACCCCACTATGTTGCGATTTTTTAACGCCTCTCACTCATCGACTTGTAAAATCGTAACATAGTGGTTGACCTTTTCCTTCCATGGGTTCTCTAGTTAGATCCTCGCTAGCATACGTCGCTCATGTTGCAAGTATTTTGTAGTTACATAAGTCCTCTTTAGTCCCACCATGACTTTGCGTTGAAGCCTCATTCTTCTTCTTCTTTGCTATATTTTGGCCTCATATCCTAGAGACTCCCATGTGTTAAGTTGTACTATTGCATTTTATTTTGACCACTTGTACCTCTTTTGGCCTTAAGGAAACTTAATTGGACTCATGTATAAGCCACTTTTGACCATGAATTTTTACAAGTTCAAACCATGCATTCATTAGCCTTTGCTACTTGACACCCATTTTTCCATGGAGAGAACATCCCCTGAGTGTCAATGACCAACATCCACCATCTTGCAATGAGCATAGGATTGTTCTAGTCCCTAGAACTAGTGCACTTTATATTGACACTTGTTCTCTCCAATGTAATATAGGCATTATTTTATTCCTTTTTAGGCTTTAAATATGAAAAATACAAAAAACCAAATATTCCAAAAAAGAGCAGGAATGAGAATTTGTTCATTAGTTGACGGCAATAAGAGTTAGTCTTGTCACCCTTGAACAAATCTCTTAAATGAGTCTTTCCTCCATCAGGATGGGACTTAGTTCAACTTTAGGGAAGCCATAACCTTTTCTTGAGCCATTCCTCCTCCGATTGGTTATCTCTTCTAATCATATGGAGAGTTTGTTAATGCCTCCTGCATTGCAAACTTATACAATGTTATCTTATGTTGCCATAAAGTCACATCAATTCGTACTTTTTTCAAGGGAAGTAAACTTCTTGTCGACCATTCTATAGTGTCTCTTGACTCATTTGTGACGACCATATCCAATTTGTCAAGTTGTTCTTAGTATCACATCAGCTACATGGTACTTCACTCGTGCTGGTTAAGAAGGTCTCCATTGACTTCTTACTGGAGAGTTTGCTCTTATCAACTCTGAGAAATTGATCTGAGAGTAGACTTAGAGTTTCACCCTAACCTTATTAACATCATTGATAAGTGACCTTGTACTCAACATCGATTAGTATTATGGGTCTTTGACTGAGTGGTTTCCCTTGTGTTCGACGTTATCATACATTATCACACATTGGGATTCAAGCAGTACCTTAGTTTCCATTTGACCCTATTGGTGGATTCCTCGTCTCTGCATCAACTTTCATTATTGGTTGGTTCAGAGGATTTTTGTCATGCACTAGCCACATCTTGTGTATGCCGGAGATGTACTTCATAGTGGTTAATTCATCTCACTTCATTTGAGTTATTCCAAATTATTGGCCTATGTTATGAAACCAGCTCAAGAAAAGATAGATCAACGCCTTATAATTCAGCCTCTTCGAGGGGGCAACCTCCTTTACATTACATAAATGAACAGTTCTTTGATCATTCAAATGAAAATACCTCCTCTCTATATATAGGAGTCTAAGGGGTCATAACATAATCAGAGCCTACATAACAATAATAATGTAAGGGCTCAATAATAACAATAGTGGGATTCTATGGGGCACAATAGTAACAATATGGGCACTACATGAGTACATCAATATAATAAGGGGTATAACTAAATAGTAATGGGGTAATCACTAGTATTATAGGGACCCAAAATGCTCCTCTCCTTCAAAAAAGTGTTGTCCTCAACGCTTGAGTAGTTCTGGATACTTCTGTATAAAATTCTCATCCTCCCATGTGGAATCTTCAGCGGGTAAGTTCTTCCACTTGATAAGATACTCTGAAATTGATCAATTTCGTAGTTTTCGGGTTCTTGTTTCTGTGATTGCTCCAGGTTCCAATATGATTTTTCCTTCCTCTTCAATTTCTGGCAATATTATTTGAATTGGGATCTTTTGCAATTTTTGAATAAGTGGCCATACTTCTTTGTCCTTCTTCCATTCATCCCTTGCTTCATTTATCCAATCTGGTTGGATAATAGAAATAGCACAAAATAATGCTTCCACATCCTCATCCTTGAAGAGTATTCCCATTTGGTATGGTCGCCATTTTTTAAGTGCATGTAGTATTGCCAACATTTCCTTCTCATAAATAGCTTGCTTGAGATGTAGCAGTAAAAATACCCAATCACCTACATCAAAACATTTTTCACTACGATGTTGATCTACCTGTTGTTTTGTTTGATTTTGCACCGAAGTGGCTTTATCCTTTAA